>JARJDR010008473.1:0-11592 GCA_030264135.1 Myllaena sp. GC000078 | reverse complement strand
CGCATTCCCAATGCATTGCAGTGCAATATTGCTGATAACCTGGCCCATCTGGGCGCAGGCATTCGCGAATTCAAATTGCGAAAATGTCTAACCTGCTGAACACAATATAATCAAACGCCGCGCCGTCGATATTCGTCCGGAAAGGTCATCGCCGAGGTTATCCCGCCGGTTAGTTCGTCGTCTCCATCACCGTCATCGCGTTTATCAAAACTTATCTTAATATAAAACTGCTGCTAAGACGCATGCCGTCTCGCTCCGCAAAAAGATTCTGCAAATTGTCCTCATTTTCATCGATTAAAAATATGCGACGCGTGCAACACACACAGCTAGACAGATTGCGCAAATCCCTGGCGATATTTTTAAAACGGAAATACCGTATTTATAAACAAAATCCGATGCTGAATTTCGCGAAAACGGAAATACTTCTAGGTCTCCCCCATCCCACCTACACACAAATACCAAAAATTCAATTCGAAGGCAATTGCTTTGCATATTTATGAAGCAAAATCGTCAATTTTTGTTGCAATCCAGTTAGCGAAATGTTAATGAATGCGCGCGCGGTGTGCGGTGGCGCCATGCGTTTTATGCGTTTCCAATCGGCACTGAATGGATGGGATGGATTCGATGTCAAGTGCAATTATTCCGGCTGCAATCAAAAAGCATCGTAAACACCGGCCCGATTGTTTCCACGTACCATCGGCGCGGAATGCGTACGCAGCGAAATTTACCCGCTCGTTGCGCTGAGCTAAGCACGCGACTTGCGGGCGAACCGCAAAGTCAACGGGTTTCTTCCGCGTGTCAAATGACGCGTTACACCTCCACCCCCCAAAGCCAGTTTTAAATCTATACAGAGATCATTCAAACTGCTGCGCCGACGGTAAATGAAAGTAAAGCGGCAGGCCAAAAACCGTGGCGCGCAGGTCGCATGACAAATTATTGATTTTTTTCGACGCCGAGAACAACGAGTCAACCAATGCGCGCGCGCGAACGCGACGAGAAAGATAACGACCACACCACCACCGTCAACGAGCGGAAACTTTTAAACCTTACATGCAGCGCGTAATTAACATTCTTCCTCGATATCGAATGGCAACCCCACCACCAGAAATCAAAAAGACGATGATTTCCGTCAAATCTATATATTACGAAGCGCATCGAGTGCCCCGCGCCGTTATCTAATTGCCATGTTGCGTTCCGAATGCAATCCATTAATTAATCATTGTTAATTGACGGGCGTGCGCGGCCAGCGTGCGATAACACCGAGTTCATCTGCCTCGTAAAAAATAATAAAATAATGTAATTCGGTGTTATCTGCGGCGTGCGCAAGTGCATTTTCAAGACGACCTGAATTACACACACACGCGCGCGCGCGAGCGAGCCTTCATTGTGGTTATCGCTGCTGGGAGAGCGCAAATGTCCGGGCCTAGCAACAGCGCGAAGAACACACCTCCCCCGCACGGACCACCTAATCAGCTGATCGTTATCGGCCGCATGCGGAGCAAGGGGAAATGGAGGAGGAAGGACAAGCACTCACCAGATTCTCCAGCGTTAGCAGCGGCTGCGGCGACGACGACGCGCCACCGGACACCTTCTGGCAGCTGCTCTGCACGTAGGCGAAGCGCGCGCACACGTTGTGGTAGCAGGCATGGCAATCTGGGGAGCAGAGTGAGGCGCACATACAGCAGCACGTCGGGCGGCACGCGCACAGCAGGTTGTGCACGGAGAGCGTTCGCGCACAATAGCTCGGCGCGGCGCCGTCATCGTCGTCGACCGGCGAGCAGCCGGCGCCGCTGCTGCTCGTGCTACCACCGCCACCGTTCAGCGAGCTCGCCGATTCGCGCACGACGAACATCTCGACGTCGACATCGCGACCGTTGGTTGTGGTGGCGGCCGCCAGCACCGGGCTCACGCCGCGCAGCATGTAGTTCTCGGCGTCGATATTCACTACCGGCGCGGCGACGGCGGCTGCTGCGGTTTTAGAGTCCCCCAGCACGCGGTGCAACACGCGCGAATGCTGGTGGTGATGGTGATGATAGTGGTGGTGATGGGCGCGCTCGAATTCGAACGCGTCGAAGACGGGCTCCACCGTCACCGATTTCTTGCCCTTTAGCGCGCTCACCGCTGCCGTCGTCGTCGTCGTGGTGGTGGCGGTTAGATCCGAGGGCAGAAGGTACCGGCACACGCTATCCATCTCGAGCTCATTCGCCGTCTGGTTCATTATGTCATCGCCGGCCGTTTTTTGGGGCGGCGCGAGTGAGAGCGCGCGCGCGCGGGTGCACGACGGCGGCGGCGGACAACGTCACGGTCAAATTGGGGTGCCGGCGGCAGCAGCAGTGGTAGCGGCGGAGGACGTTTGCTTTGTCCTCAGCATAGTACGGGGATCAATCCGGGTGCGCAACAACCGCCGCTGGCCGGATTTCTCTCACATCGAATCGTTGTTCCACGTTCGCAATCGAGCAGCAGCAGCGGCGGTGGCGGCGGCGAGAATCCATCCGCTGGCTGCTGCGTTTTCGACACTCTCTCACACACAACGGGCGGCGGACGCGGGGCCACCGACACGCGACATGAAACGTGTACCTCGAACGACTGCTGAGCGATCCGAGCGAACCGAGTGAGCGAGCGAGTATCGCGGCGGATGTGTGTTGCTGCCTGCGCCGCACGAACCGGCCGCTTTCACGACGACGACGACGACGACGGCGCTCGTCGCTCGTCGTGCGCTCATGCGCAACTCTCGCACTCAGGCAACGGCGGCGGCGGCGGCGGCGAAAAAAAAATACACGCGAACAAGATTCCCCTCTAATGCCCCGGCAGGCTCACGCCATGACCTCCTCTGCCTCGCCAATCAACGGTTTATCGGCGACCGCCCGGCGCACATACGTCTGCGTATAATTATAACATTTTACATAATTCCCGCACGAATGGTGGTGGTGGGCACGCACAACCCTTTCCTCCTCCCCAAGAGCAAGTGTGCAACCGGTTCGCGGGCGCAAAATTATGCAGAGATATATTTACCGCCTGGGGGGAGAGAGAGAGAGAGAAGTCGAAATTCGTACATCGAGCGTGTGCTCGCGCGTGCGCGACCTTGAAGATTATTCGGCCGCGTAACAAAAGATTCGGTAGCACGATCCCTTCCCGGGGGCCCGCGCGCGGCCCTTCCCTCCATTACTCTTTGTTCGGCTCCAGCCTCGCAGGGTTACCAAATTCCCAATAACATTAATATGTATTCCTTTTCATTTGGTGGCTTGGTTGGCTTGTAGGATGGATATGGATGTCGACGTGGACATTTCCTTGACTTTGACTCGCGTTGACTGCTGCTGCGACTCACAATCAGCCGGTTGCTCTCATTAGAGAGGAGCAAGTCTTCGCGGCTTGTAATTGGCGACGGTAGCGAACGAACGAACGAACGCGGTCGCCGGCATCGGATTTGTATGTAATGAGAGCATTTATGATCTCAATTAAAGAGCGCGCCGATGAACCGGCTCGCCGCAATTGTATTAATATCTCTCGCGCGCGCGCGCACACACATTTGCCACGCGTTATCGCTTTGCGCATTTGGAACGCGTTAATACGCAGCAGGCAGCAGGCAGCAGTCGGCCCGAAATGGGAAATAAAGTTTCGCGCGTTGTTAAATTTAGACTCCAGAACGTCTCAAGGTTCACTCCTCGGGCCCACCGCGTACAAAGGGGGAGAGCGCGGGACGCGCGCTATACATAAACAAATGATTATGTAAAAGCGAAAACCTAAAACATGGATGCAAAGACGCCGGACGCGTGCTCTTTTCGCACAATATCGATTTGCTGCGCAATTAATTAATATATAACTAAGAATTATGCGTATTGCCGCACCGCGCCGAGCTATTTGTGCCGTTGTAATGGTTTATGCTACATGTAATAACAAAATAATTTTTTTCTTCTTCGCATTCAGAAAAGAAAAAAACTAGTTTGCATTGTCGAAGGCATGAAGTAAGAAGGAATAATGTAATAAAGAGACTTACCTTGACATACTAGCGCGATACGACCGCTTCCCCAGATGTAATCCTTACCTGCAACCATAATTAAAGCACGATGGATTAGCACAGTTTAATATAACAATAAACAGCATTGTTATTAACTAATTCAGAGTACAAGTCATATACTTACATTCAACACAAAATAACGGTTGGACCACGCAGCTGGTGACGAAGTTATGAAAGGGATTCGGCTTTCCTGCAGACAAACAAGAATCGTGTCTATTGGCCAAGACCTTGGTTCGCCGCGGACGCTTCCGGTCATCTTTTTGAACGAATTAACTCGAAATGCGTAAGAAAGACGAATTGCCAACTTGGCAGCACCTGTTGCCAGAGAGCGTAAAGCACCCACCGGACAACACACGTGTCTTGCGTGTATTAATAGTTGAGTAACCAGAAAGGCACCTAATCTAATGAACTGAATGCCTCAGTACTGTATACCACCCACCTGAATTATAAATAAGTGTGCTTTTCAGGAGTGCATTGCCTTGATACAGTCTTATGTAGTCGGCTAAAACAGAAAGTTATTAGTATATGTATAAACTCGTAACAAAGAAGTCATTCTTACATATAACATATCCTTTTGCATTGGTTTTGGGATTGTAGGCAAACCACCACTTCTTCTGCTGCGCAAACACAACCTTCTGCTGGCTGTCGACGATGAGCGTGTCGTCGGCGGCGTACGCCAGCGCACCGTCGATCGCGTGCGGCTCGGTGCGCGGATCGTACGCGCGCAGTGCAACGTATGTTAGCAGCTCCATGTCTTCGGTGGTGGCGGCATGCTCCATCCACGCAGGAAACGGCACTCGGTGATGGCTCGGCGCGCATCCAGCACACCCCCAGTGGATATCATCCTCTCATATCCTGCAAAAACCACCCATGGCACCCATTAATAATCATAATCATCGGGTGTAGCGCGCATGATACGAATAACTTACGTATTGCACAGAGACTCGCAGAGAGCGGCGTCGTCGTCAAAAGTCCGTTCACACATGATCAACACAACGGAGCACAACACAACGAAGGCGGCAGCGGCAGCGGCAGCGGTGGCGGCTTCCTCATCCCTCATCGACGACGAGGAAGAAAGGATCAAAACAAAACATTAAGCGGAACAACACAGCACACTGGGGGGATGGTGGCGGCGACCCAACCGACCCAACAGCAAACGGAGCGCACGAATAATGGCGTCACTTGTTCTTGTAACCCACTCGATATGTGTGTGAATGGTTTTGGTGGGGCACGCGGGAGAGAGAGTGAGTGAAACACAGGGAAACACCGATGAGTGTGTTGGGTGTAAACAACACTATCCGCCCTCCTACTGCGTGCGCGTGTGTGTGGTGGCGGCGGCGGCGGCGGCGGCTACCAACTCGTTGTTTGCACCAAAATGCAGCTCACCACCTCCTGCCCTCCTTGCCTCCTTGCCGATGGCGCACAGTGCGATGAACTCTACTTGCTGCAATGGGTGAGAGTGGGTAAGACTGGTTAATGGCGCACAGGGGGGATTAAAACATCTGGATTTGCTCAGTGGCGCCCTCTAAATTGCATATTTTATCCTTTTAACAAAATTTATTGCACAAACACTGCAATAATTCAAGCAACATTATTGTGGGCAACACTCAAAGAATAAATCCATTCTTATGAAGTATTGGTGATGATTGAAATGTCTCCAGGTTTTAATAAACAATTGAAAAGTTAGAGTCGATGAGGTTATTGCCTATAAAGCGCGCCGATGGCAGCGCCCCCATTAACAAGATCCCCCCGCGATGCGCGTGTGTAAAAGAGCAGTAAACTAAAGAGATCTATGCACGAAGCGAGAGAGTGTATGTGGTGTTAAAAGCAAGTAAAGAAGATTAATAACTGAATAATAGGACGACAGACTCCGATTTGGCGATACGAGAATCGTTCGCATTGCGCGGCGATAATAATACCGTACGAAGCGTGCGGGTGCGCGCGCGCGCGCGAGTGAGCTAGTGGGCCCCGCCGTGTGCGTTTTGTGTCGTGTTTCGGGGGCAGCCGCCGCGCATCCACCGCCGTGGTGCTCTCGCCGAAGAGACGTCGTGGATGTGCCCGCCGCGGAGAAGATGGACGTACCCAGCGTGCCCATCACCACACTGGCCGGGGTGGCAAGTCTCACTGACTGTAAGTGACTCCCCCAGTGTGCATGACCCCCCCGTCGCTTATGTTGTTGTTGTTTGTAGTGCTGCCCGAAATGTCGCTGCCCACGCCGCAGCCGCAGACGATGAACAACAAATCGCTGCTGTTTCATCCGCGCGTCGCCGAGGAGGCGCAGAACTACCTGCGCGCCGTTGACGGTGCGCTCGTGCCGCAGCTACTGCACGCGGTCAATCAGACGTCCGCCGATCACATTGTTGTGAAGGACTGCTTTGCCAGCGCGGATGCGGCGCCCACGGTCGACCTGCACGGCGATGCGCCCCAGCTGCTGCAGCATCTGATCGCCGCCGATCCGAATGTCTTCCGGAGTAAAGGTATACAGGTGCTTGGGGAGTTGCTTTTGTTACATTGGGGCTTTTGTGATATAGGTGATCACAGTGTACAACAACTTGGAGGAGCTGTTGATGCATATGGGATGACTTATCCAGCATATGCAATGATGCAACAGCAGCAGCAACCTCCTTCTACGGAGTACGTCGACGGGCAGCAGCAGCAGCAACAGCACTTGCAGATGAACTCGATTGGCGTGCACGAAATGGACGCGCTACCAGTGTACGCTGACCAAATGCACAACATGCAATACGCGGATTACGATCCGTACAAACAAGTGCATCAGCAAACACAACCACCCGCGTACGAGCAACCGCCCCCGCAATATGAACAGGTGCCGGTGCATAATATCGCCCCCGCTCCCGCCGTTGCTTCCACGACGAACACGCACGAAAGTGTGCAAAGCGCCGATGGACCCGTCATCAAGCAGCCCGTGGTGCGATTGCCGCGCATCTCCGTTCAGGACCAGCAGCTCATGCAGAAAAGTCTGGCGAACTTCATCGAGAATCGGCCCAAGCTCGCCAAAGAGCTGGGCATCGACGAGGCCGAGGAGGCTGCACAACATGCGGCAGCAATGAATAAACGTGCAAACAAATCATCGGGTGTGCGTTATAAAGACGATTCGAACTCGGACGACGACGACGATGTCGACGCAGATGAGCCGGAAGATGAGGGCGGTGGTGGTGCGCGTAAGAAGCGCACCAAACAAGCGCGCAAGAACAACGCCGAAGACAAGGAGGACGATTACGTACCGGACACGTTCTCGGCGCTCGTCGGCAAGAAGCGGCGCTTTGAGCCGGCGAACGAACGCGCAGCGGCGACGGCGGGCGCGCCGGCGATGAAACCGAAGATGCGCCGCGTGGAGAAGGCGTTCGCGCCGGAGGTGCGCAAGATGACCATCGAGGAGCTGATGGAGTCGAACACGTACGGCCGCTTCAACAAGAGCGTGGACTACGTGCTGCGCTTCTACGACAACCTCGATCCGGCGGAGATGTGCGACGACGGCACCGTGCCCGATGAGCACCTGCTCAGTCGGCACGCCATGCAGAACCTCGTCACCGAGGCGGCCAAATTGAACATTCAGTGCGCGATGGAGATGATACCGGCGGATCGCATCCTCAAGTTGATGCTCGTGCTGGAGATGACGATTCGCGGCGCCGACTGCGTGTCGCCGATCACGGACGAGGACAACGAGAATATGCGGCAGCTGTGGGTGGAGACTGCGATGGAGCGCGTGATGGGCGCGGCGGACGCGTGCCTCGTCTGCTTGCACATGCTGACTGCGAAGAACATGCCGAAGCGGGTGTACGTGGAGGACGTGATGGATCGCATTGTGCTCTACATTCGCTACCAGCTCCTCCACACGATATTCCCCACGTACGACGTCACCTATCGGTTAGACAATAACAAGAAGAAGGACGGGCGGAAGAAAAAAACAGTGCCGATTCGCGACAAGCAGATTCAGGTGCTGTATAACAAGCTGTGCCAGCTGGTGAGCATGCTGGCGGACCTCCTGGAGATCCAGCTGTTGCCCGATATGACGGTGCTGCACATGTCGTCGATGGGCGTCGCTGCGTTCTTCGTCGAGAACGTCAACGATCTGCAATTGTCCTGCTTGAAGCTGGTGACGACGCTATTCACGCGCTACGAAAAGCATCGTCGGCTGCTGCTCGAGGACGTGCTCGCGTCAATCGCGCGCCTGCCGAGCACGAAACGCAGCCTACGAACGTACAAACTCAACGCCGACGAGAATATTCAAATGCTCACGGCGCTTGTGTTGCAATTAATGCAGTGCATTGCGATTTTACCGGAAAATCTCAATAAGAAAGTTGACAAACAGAACAAGTACAAGAACACAGGTGCGAAATCGGACGCGGTGAAAAACGTGGATCGGGACGTGCTAATAGCGAACAAATATCGCGAGGCGGTTTCTACGGCCGTCGTTTTTCTGTCGGCGTTCCTGAAGAAGTGCGCCAAGAACGAGGACATTGACTACCGGCCGCTCTTCGAGAACTTCGTGCAAGACTTGCTGACGGCGCTGAATAAACCCGAATGGCCGGCGGCCGAGACGCTGCTCAATCTGCTCGGCAAACTGCTCGTCACCAACTTTCGCAAGAAGAACGTCGAGCTATCGCTGCGCGTTGCGAGCCTGGACTATCTCGGCGTGATCACGGCGCGTCTACGGCGCGACAGCGTCCACTCGCGCTGCAAGCTGAGCACCATCGACCACATGATCAAGGAGATCAAGGCGGAGGAGATGCGCACCATGGACGGCGGCGAGGTGAATCCGAAGAAGCTGGAGATCAAAAACGACGAGGAGCGCACGCAGTTCCTGCAGCGCGTGCTGCTCGACTTTCTCGCCGTGCACGCGCAGTCGGAGGACCGCTTCGCGCGGCACCACTACATCGTCGACTGGCTGCACGAGTGCACCAAGGAGAAGGCGGCGCTCGCCGAGCGCGAGAAGACCGCCGACGAGCTGAACAGCAAGCAGGCGCGCATAGACGACTCGGACGACTCGGACGCCGAGACGAGCGCGTCCGCCGCCACCAACCACACCGACGTGGAGGCGCTCATCGAGCAGCAGCGCAATCTCGACGACCGCAAAAAGTTCCTTTTCACGCGCATCAATCCCGCGAAGCAGACGGTGATCGAGGCGCAGCGCAAGATGATCTTCGTCACGTACATCAACTACGACATGGCCGAGCTGATCACGCAATACCTCTCCTCGAAGCGCTACTTCTCCAACTGCTTCGACATCTACTTGAAGTCGATCCTGTACGTGCTGCGCGAGACGTCGATTGCGCTGCGCACGAAGGCGATGAAGTGCCTGACGATGATCGTGGAGGCGGATCCCGCCGTGCTCGGCCTGCGCGACCTGCAGCTGGGCGTCAACCACTCGCTGCTGGATCACTCCACGTCGGTGCGCGAGGCGGCCGTCGATCTCATCGGCAAGTTCGTGCTCAGCCGGCCGGAGCTGATCGACAAGTACTACTCGATGCTGCTGGAGCGCATTCGCGATACGGGCGTCAGCGTGCGCAAGCGTGTAATCAAAATCCTCAAGGATGTGTGCGTCGGCTGCCCCGACTTCCCGAAGATCCCCGAAATCTGCCTGACGATGCTGCGCCGCGTCAACGACGAGGACGGCATTCGCAAGCTGGTGATGGAGGTGTTCCAGAACATGTGGTTCACGACGTCGTCGGGCGACACGCTGCTGCGGAAGGTGACGAACATCACCGACGTGATCGCGGCGAGCGGCAACAACCTGGAGACGTTCGAGAATCTGCTGGTGAGCATGTTCAAGCCCAAGCAGGACAGGGAGGACACGACGAAGGTGAACGTGGAGGCGCAAAAGCAGTTGAGCATTGCGTGCAAGCAGATCGTGGATTGCCTCATCGACAATCTGCTCCTGCTGGAGGGCACGGACGGCGCGTCGCCGCGGCTCACCGCCTGCATCACCACGCTGTACCTCTTCGCGAAGATTCGGCCGCAGTTGCTCGTCAAACACGCCAGCACGCTGCAGCCGTACTTGACGATCAAATGCGACATTAGCGACGAGCCGAAGATCATCGGGCGTGTTGCGAGTATGCTGGAGGTGGTCGTGCCGCTCATGGAGCATCCGAGCGATTCGTTTCTCTCGCAGCTGGAGGAGGATCTCATGAAGCTCATACTGCAGCACGACCGTAACATCGTCGCCAGCTGCATGGCCGCCCTGGCGGCGATCATCAACAAGGTGACGAAGAATTATAAGCTCGTGTGCGACTGCTTCAACAAGTACTTCAAGTTTCTGGAGCACGTCTACGGAGGCATGCGCAATGGGGCGTTGGGCGGCACGCCGCAACTGCAGCCGCAGCAGCGCGGCTACTTTCGGCGCTCTATCTTCACCGTCGGCCTGCTCTTTCGCTACTTCGACTTCAAGAGCCCGAAGATCGCGTCGGCCATCTCGGCGACCACCAAGGACAAGATCTACGAGATGTTTATGTACTTCATGCAGCAGAACGATCCCGACATGCAGTGGATCACGCTGGTGGCGATGGGCTCCGTCTGCATTCGGCACTGCGAGTTTATGCTGAAGGACGAGATCAAAGAGTTCTACCACCACCAGCTGCAGGCGACCGACGCGCCGCTGCGCAATCGCATCGAGGTGCTCAAGTCGATTGAGACGTACCTCGTCGAGGAGGAGCACCGCATGGTCGAGCAGGAGTGGGAGTGGGCGGAGCGCTCGAAAAACGAGAACCTTAAGGAGATGGGCGACATCTCCGCCGGCATGGCGAGCACTATAATTCAGATGTACCTGAAGGTGGTGCTCCACTCGTACTCGCACGCCGACACACGCGTACGGCTGCCGGCGCTGCAGGTCATCCACTTGGTGCTGCGCCAGGGCCTCGTCTATCCCGTCCAAATCATGCCGCACCTCATCTGCATGAGCACCGATCCGGAGACCTACATCTCGTATATCGCCGACAAGCAGCTCGCCGAGTTTGACAAACGCTATCCGGGCATCATTTATTCGTCGTCGGCGTACGGCATTCGCCTCTCCTTCGAGCTGCAGTGTGTGATCCGGCCGGAGGCGATCTTCGTGCGCGGCTCGCGCGTCAAAACGGCGGGCGAGTATCCGAGCGCGCTCAACGGCTACTTGTACACGTTGCTGCGCAGCTCCAAGCAGCAAAGACGTGCCTTAATCCTCTCCATTCTGAAGCAGTTTGACCAAAGCGTAAGTTGTCTCCCCTTGTAAGATTATGAATGCAATTCTATTGATGTTGTTTGGTTTTGCAGAGCACGAGTCTACCGTACATGCTGTACTTGGCCGACAACGTAGCGTACTTCCCGTATCAGGTGCAGGACGAGGTCCTGTTCATCATCCACCACATCAACGTGATACTCGCCGCGTCCGGCGCGAATCTACTGCAGCTCTTCCGCGACGGACTGATTATGACCGAGTTGCAAATGCAATCGGCGGCGGATGCGACGGTGTCGTCCACGATGGACGAGGACGATGAGGACGAGGAGGCACTCATCGAACGAGTACCCCCGGACGTGACCGCGCTGCAAGAGTGTCTCAAATCGGCACAAGGCTGTTTGCTGCT
>JARJDR010008472.1:0-12516 GCA_030264135.1 Myllaena sp. GC000078 | reverse complement strand
GATCCGACTCGGTCTCGGCCGCGGCCTCCACATTCTCACCACTACTACGTCGCATATCGTTGCACGTAAGAAAACTCACCTACAACAACAAATAACTCTCTTTCTCATTATGTACAACATAAATATTAAAACAATAACAATAGTTATACTCTATCGATGGTCGACTTGAACTGTTCGTCCTTCTCGTGCAGCATGTGCGCGAGCATTCGATGCACCTGCGTTTGAGAGGCGCTCTCGCGCCGAAAGTCCTCCAGCGTTTCAATCAACTGATCGGTGGCGAATTGCGCCGCGCGCAACGCCTGATCCTTTTCACGTTGCACGGCGCCACGCTTCATACGCTGCTCGCGGCCCATCTGCTCGATGACGTGCTCCAAATTATCAATGACAGCCTCTTGCTTCTGCAGATTATTTTGTAGACTCGCCATTTCGTTTTTCACTTGTTTGTGTTCTTCTTCCATTTGCTATTGCATACATAGATACATAGCTAGGTAAGTATGAACCTAAATATTTATTGGAACGGGTCGTACCTTAAGTTTCCGGCTCGCAGTCTTCTTTTCTTGCTTGACGCTAAGCATGTCTTTATTGAATGTTGCAATGCAATCATCCTTTTCGCGTCCTTCGCGTCGCAAGCGCTCAATCGTTTCGGCTTGATCTTCAAGCATTTTCTCCTTTATCTTCAGATTTGTCGTATGCTGGTCGAGTAATTTACTAAACGCAATTAACAAATAATCAAACGACCGAATGATATGATTGTGTTGCAACGTATACATACTTCAATGTATCGATTTCATTGCGCACAGCGATTTTGCTTTCAATCTCCTGCCGCTGGCCTTCCTTTCGCCGCTTTTCCGCTTCACGCATTTTGATCATATTTTGCTCCAATGTCACATATTTAGCTTTCATCTCCTCCAGCTCTTTGCGTGTTTCCTCAATGGAGTTTGTCTGCAAAACAACAAGTCTCAAGTCAGTTTGTCAGCGCGCCATAGATATCGCCGATTATACTTCGGTCTGAATGGCTACTTCCGTCATCTGTGCGGCGCCAGTAGTTAACTTCATTTCGCTGGAGATCGTGACCAGTTCATCAATACGCGTGCGCTGCAACTGCATTACGGATGCCAATTCATCAATCAGTTTTCGCGCTTCGTCGTCCACCACCGTACTCGATGCGCTGCTGATCATCACAGGCGGTGGCCTGTGGAAAATGTGCGCATTTTAAAATTTCCCACTTCATCGTACCAATAAGCGCACTTACTCTCCTGCGCTTACGCATTTTTCCATTTTCCCCGACGACTCTTTTCGACGGATGTATTTTTCCAAGCGACGCTTCAAATACCGCGTTTCTGTCACGAGACGCTTATTCAGCGCGCTCTCCTCACACGCCCAATGCGCGTTCTTCGTGCATGTCGCAGTCAACGCCTTGATTTCCTACAAATCGCCCTCAGTCTCTTTCAGCCGATCGATGATACAACCGGAAAAAAGCCTCAAACACATTGCTTACATTTTTCAACTGTTGCGCATGCTCCTCGTACTCTTCGCGCAGCTTCTGCTCCGGAAGCGTGTTCTCACCGGCGGCGCCGCCATTGCGATTGGCAATTTCTTGCGCTACGAGACTTGCGTTCGCCTCCTCCAGCGCGCGCATCTTCGCCTCGGCGCACACCAGCTCGGCGCGCATCTCCTCGCAGCACTTGCGCAGCGTATCGTTGTCGCTGTGGTGCGTCGCCAGCGACTGCTGCAATTTGGCGAGCTCCTCTTGCGGCATTTGCACGCAATTACGACGCCGGCGTTCCTTCGCGTAGCACACCTTGATGAGGTGGTCCACCTGTAGCTGGTTTTGCGTCTGCTGCTTCTGGAGGCTTACACGACTACGCTCCAGCGACGGTGGCGACGATGGCGCGCTTTGCGACTTGACAATCCGATTGGTTTTAGCCGCCGCTTCGGCATCAGTGGTCTGAAGGCTTTTCGCACGTTGTCGGAATGCAGCATGCGGCGCGATCATCACCATTGTGCTGTGGGACCGCTTCTGCCGGCATTTCAAACAGCTCTCCTTTTTCGCTTGCGTTGTTGCAGATGCGTTGTTGATTTCATTTAGTTTCGGCCGCGCTACCTTTGCCGATTGAAGGGGTTTTGTTTGGATCGGGGCCTTTTTCCCGCCGTCCACCTTGTTCGGTTCAACTTTGGGCGCGGCAACTGTTTTACTTTTCGTCGCGCTGTTCTTCATCGCATTGTGCATCGCCATTGCGTGAATGTTTTGAATATTTTGACTGATGTGATTCGTCTTTGGTGGATGGCGTGCAGTCTTGCTCGGTTTGCATTTGTTTGGCTTTGGCTCACCTTGCAGCACCGTCGGCTGGAAGGTGACGCATGGCGTTGCTGGCGCAGGCTCCGGCGCTACCGCTACCGCTTCCGCTTCCGCTTGCTGTTTGCTGTCCTCCATCGCCAGCAGCAGATTGATTTCATTTTCGAGGCATTGCAAGCGCCGTGCAATTTTCTAACAATTGAATATGAATCTGTATTAATGGTAAACGCATGGTAACACAAGCAAGCATAAGTACTTGTTGTTTATAATGCGACGATGAACTATGTAATGACAGGCTGCACTTTCTGCTTAAGGCACCGTCGATGTCGGACGCGGACGCACCTCCGCCATCAAGCATTGCGCATCTGTCCATCGTCCAGCGATGTCTGCCGACGGAGAGATTGTCTTCATGCGAAGACGCTATAAACTGGCACGTCGTGACCCCAAGAATGGCATTTTTACAGTTTGGAGTTTGTGTGTGAGTGTAGATTTAGATTGCTTGTGATATTTACATTGCCGCATGTCACTCATCAGAATTGTCACATTGATCTATCTATAATTTGTTTTTATTTTTGTTTGAACAACAATAATAGGCTGTTCATAGAGTGGTATCAATCAATAGATACCATTAAGTACCTGTTTTGAGATGTACAATTGTATAATTTGCATAAGTTAATATTTTAAAATAATGGCAGACAATTTGAGTATTCGCCAGCGGACGGCTGCTGATGTTGTTGCACGTGCTGCGAAGCCATTGCTGCCATAGGTGTTGGATAAGCAACCTACACATAAAAGGCCCATCAAGAAAAGAATGCAGACTAGCAGACAACTCACGGTGGAGTTATGATGAAACCGTGGATCAAGCATCATAGCAGCAGCAACGGCGGCAGCAGTGGTTGTCGCCGTTGGTGCAACGGGTCGACAAAGCAATTGATGATTGACGTTCGCATGTGCATGATGATGAAAGTCGCCAGACTCGCCAAATTGGTGATAGCTACCCCCATTTTGATGGTGTATCATCAACTCATGCACATCATGGCTCCCATTGAAATTGCCATGATCTGATACAACTGCGTGCTGCTGCTGAGCGTGGTGCTCTTGGTGGTTTTGATTTTGACTGCCAGCCGCAGCCGCAACCACAGCCGATTGTTTACAATTGCGAGTGTTTCCAGTGCGCAATGGACGCGCCTTGTAGGGCACTTTGGCGCTCGCATTCTCACCATGATGCCGTGTAAAGTGCTCCTTCAGCTTATCACGTCGCGAGCTGGCGTAGTCGCAATGCGTGCACTTGAAGGGCTTGTCCTCCAGGTGGATGCGTTCGTGTCGCACCAGATGCGATTTCTCCATGAATCCACGCCCGCACACGGCGCACGCATGCGGCCGCTGGCCGTTGTGCGTCTTTGCGTGCGCGAGCAGTTGCGTCTTCTTGGCGGTCGAATATTTGCAGTGTGGATACGAACATCGATACATATCGCCTTAAATCGCAATATGTTGTACATAATATGCAGTAGGTATGTAGTTAAGTACCTGCATGAAGACGCTTATGCGCAATCATATGACTGAGGAGTTTCGTATGAAAGCCGCACGAATCGCAATCGAGCGTCTTGTCGACGACGTGCGTCGTCATGTGCGCATCGAGATTATGCTGATGCTTGAACGTGCGCTCGCAACGGTCGCACCCGAAGCGCTTCTCCGGCGGCGCATGCAACCGCAAGTGCGCCACGTAGTTTTGCTGCGAGCGACACTTGAACGCGCAGAATGTGCATTGGTGGACGGCTTCATCGATGTGCTTCGCTCGATGCGCGATTAGAGTGGCAATGTGATCCGTATCATACTCGCCTGCAATCAATCACGTTATCTATACCCCCATTTCTCATTTCAAATCATTGCATATTAACCGTACAGTAATCGCAGCGAAATGGTGGACCGCTGAAATGGGTTTTTGTGTGATTCAAATAGTCGCCGTGAAAATGGCACACGAAATTGCAAATTCCGCACTTATACGTGACATCCTTCCTGTGAAGCGCCGCCATTACGGCGTCACCCATATTGGTTTTGTTCGCTTCCTCCTCCACTTCCTCCGAATCGACTGCGAAATAAAAGCCCATCATTTGAATTTGCTAACGATTGTTCGATCTAATACCGTCGATGTTATCGGTGAGGTAGTCCACCAATCGTATCTTTTTATTCTTCTTGCGTATTGCCTTAATGGCGGCTATGCGCAGGGCCGGCTTAAGTCCGGCGAGCAGTCGAGCAAGTAATTGCTCTTTGCGGTGGTCTCTGTGCTGTGGCTTTACGATTATCACGTTGCCACCGTCTTTTTCCGAAATTGTAATTTTCTCCTCGGTTTTATTATTCTCCGCTTTCAGTACCTACAAATCACCATACTTATTGTAAAAGTTAACTCTCGAAAAATCCGTGTGGTTGGTTTACCGTCTCATATTTAGAATGAAGATCGTTATATTGCTGTTCATAGCTGTCTAATAATACATTGTTGATTTTGAAGTGGTGTAAAAGTTGAAAAAGTGCAATTTCACTCGTTTTATACAACTCGGATGTATTTAACAATTCATACGCTTTATTCGCATCAATGTCCATCCATGAAACGCACGCGAATATTTTATGCAAATCCTGTTCGCGTTCACATACATTGCGCAGCGCCCAATCACTGATTATCTTTAGTAATTTATTGATGGACACTGTAAAAACCTGGCGCAATGTATCGAATAGAGGTCGTGTTTCTGAATCGTTCTAGGTATTTCTTCCTACCTTATTTCGCAGAAACTCTTGCAATTCGGGCGTTGCTAAAGTGCGTATTTCGTCACCGTCGCACACCTCCGGCAGATGCGTGTCGATCCAATTCTCGACCAATCTGCCCAACTGCTTCAATTTGAAGCGTTGCGTGAGATAGTAAGTGAACAGGCAGTTGTCGTGGTGCAGCTTGGTGCCGAGAAACTCGATGCAATATTCGACGATTTTCGTCACTAGGAAGTGATCGGCGACGCGCAGTAGCTGTTCGACGTTGGCGCGATGCACAGACAGGCGGCCGGTGTACATATAGTCGATGACATGGTCGAGGATGGCTGCATCACAGCCGGACACCGTTAATTGTTCGCGGGTGACCTTATGCTCCTTGAGGATCGAATCGAAATAGGGCGAGCCCGCCGCCAGGACGCTGCGATGCGCCTTCAGCACGCGCCCCCCGTCGACGACGATGAGCGTCAGATCGCAAAATGCGGCGCGCTCTTTCTGCTCGTACAATTTGCGCAATGCGAGGGGTTGTTGATCGGAATTGGCAAATTCCATGCCTTGCAAGGAATTACTTTTTATTTAAAAATTTAGCGCCCGCCCAATGTTTGTTGGATTTTTTTATGAATTCCACCAACTAGTGATGATAAGGGTAGCTTATCGACGCTTTAGGAGTTGGAATGCACCTAACCTAACCACCCTTCAACTGTACTTATGTAATTACTTATTTTTTATTACTCACCAAGAATTATACACATACCTAACAGTGAAGAATTATTTTTGTATTTTTAAAAATCTACTTTTGCGACTGAAAATGTGCATTAATCACCCCCTCACCCCCTCCAGCAAGCATCGATTCGCATATCCTGCTGGTAGCCATAGCAGTGCTGCCAACCAACCGGTCGGTGCGGCGCGTTTGCGCACTTCCCTGCTGGCGCTGCGCACAATCGATTTCGCATCATCATCATCATCAACGTCCCCCCAACGGCCCACCCACGGCCGCCACCGACGAGGGGTGGTAACGACGGGAAAGAAAGACAGGCGCGCGCTCGCGTTCGTCTTCGCGCGCGGCAACACAACGGACGAATTAGGTTATTATCGATTATACCATTAGGCTGCCGCGCGCGTTCGTCGAGCTCTTTCTCCGGAGGGGGCGGGCGAAGGAAATGCCCGCCGCTTTATTTTTCCCTCGCGCGCCCGCCGTCATTCGCCCCGCGCACGGCGACGATCTTGCTGCGCACAAACTCGTTGCGTAGCGTAATCGCGAAATATTTGTGCAACAGTTGCAAGTGTAAACCGCACCGGAAGTGACTCTTTCGCCCGCTGAGTGCACCGAAATATGGAGGACGACCAACAGTATTGCCTGCGCTGGAACAACTTCCAAGCGAACATCACGTCGCAATTCGAAGCGCTGCGCGACGATGAAGACTTCACCGACGTGACAATCGCGTGCGACGGCCAGCGCATTCAGGCGCACAAGGTGGTGCTGTCGGCGTGCAGCCCACTGTTTAAAGAGCTTTTCAAGGTGCGCGCAAGTTGATTTGTTTTTAATTGCGCGCCACATGCGTTTGGCGCGCGCGTTCTTTGTGGTAGTGACGTATACAAATGACCTGTCATTAGCGCCCGAAGGTTAGGCTAGGCGAGGGTGGTTCTCCCCCCGTTGCTCCCCCGTCACACCCCACGCTCAGGGTTGGCCAACCGGCCGTAGTTGTATACACCGGATGCGGATGATTATGGCCGGCTGACTTTTTTTGCAGAGTAATCCATGCCACCATCCGATCATCTTCATGCGCGACGTGGAGGCGCGCGCCATTGCGTCGCTGATGGAATTCATGTATGCCGGCGAAGTGAACGTTGCGCAAGCGCACCTTAGTGGCTTTCTGCGCACCGCTGAATCGCTGAAGATTCGGGGCCTCACCGATCCGAACAATGATTTGCTCCAGCGACAAATGCACGCCGACCACGGCGATGGCGACAACGATGGCGTTATGGCGGAGCGTATAGTGCGCAACCTCGCATCCACCTCCACAACGATCACCTGCGCAAAAGACGCCAAGAAATCGCCCACTCCGTCGCACGATTCCCAAGCGGTTGAGGTGGACGAGGAGGGACACATGCAGGATGATAGACTAAAATATCCCGAGAATGGCGGCTGTAACGAGCAACACCCGCAGCACCAGCAGCAGCAACACCTTGAAGACCACAATCACAATCTCAACAACGCCGCAGAGGGCGAAATTGTATTGGAGGATTTGCAACGACACGTGAGCGGCAGCAATGGTGACAAGGGAATGAAAGTCGAGTTGGCTGAGTACTCCAGCGACATTGACATCGAGGCCGAGGTGATCGGCAGCGTCACCGGCATGGCGGTGAATAGCATCAAGATGGACGTTTCGCAATCGCCGATTGCCACGCGCCATCACAACGGCAACGTAAACAATTACGGTCAGTACACCATCCACCTTGCTTCACGCTTTCACATGTTTGCGTAGAGGGTAGTTACTGTTTGATGCACTGCGCGCAGCGTTCTTGCAACAAAATTTGGAAATGAGAGAAACGAGCAAAATTATGCGCAAAACTACACTTTGATTGTTGCAGGAACGCCGCCTGTTGAGCATCACCATCACCACGGCGGCGGCGGCGGCGGTGGCGGTGGCGGTGGTGGCTTGCACTCGTTGCATCCACGCGAATGCGCCGAATGCGGGCGCACGTACAGCAATCTATCAAACTTGCGTCAGCACATGAAATTGGTTCACTTTCCCACGCATCCGACGTGCCACGTGTGCTGTAAGAAGTTTAAGACGGACCTGTACCTGCGCCGCCATTTGGCGAGTGCGCACGATGCGCAGCACATGCACCTCCATCATCATCCGGCGGCCGTCGGCGGCCATTTGCATCCGCATCTGCAACAGCAGGCGCCACCGCCGCCGCCGCCGCCGCCGCAACAGCAGCAGCAGCAACAGCAGCAGCAGCAGTTGCATCGGCCGCCGTCAACGGGGAGTTACGTTAGCTTTCATAAATTCACACCACCCACCACGACCGCTTCGCATTTGAGCAATGACAATTTCAACGCCGGAAGCGGCGGCAGTGTTAAGGCTAAGAGTCCGAGCCAGAGCGATGGCGCCAAGTTGATGATGCCGCCCTGCAGTGGAAAGATTATGCGCAGCATAAAGAGCAATTTGTATCAACTATAATAACAGATTTGTTAATATTAACGCTTAATTGAGCGAGCCGTGGGTAGTGTTGTCCTCGTCAATGGCGGATTTAGGGGATACGGGGCCTGAGGCGCAATTTAAAAACGAGGCCCTGTTTCGAGGGAGTCAAGACAAATCGAATGCAGAAAACCGGATCGAAATCGGTTGATTAGTTCCGGAGTAATATACCTAGATGCACTACAATGCTCAAAACTGTAGCTAGCTTTCGATCGGGTTTTTAACCTTCGGTCGATCTTGACTCCCACTGCATCACATGGTATCTTAAGTCGGTCTTAATTAGCTTGATGCGATTATAAATTTTGCAATGTAATCAAATTCCTAGCATCGTCCTTTTGACTTGGTGGGCCTGACAATGAATGCGCCTCATGCGCCTGTTGGATAAACCGTCACTGGTCCTCGTAGCGTTTAATCAAAATCTATAAATACATGAAAACGTAAATTCTAAAAATTATAAGTTGACAATAAAGTATAAAATGTCAGCAAGCAGTTTGTTACGTATACCGTGTACCTATCTCGTTTGCAGCAACGTGTAAACAACGAACACGAAGAATGAAAAGTTGGCTGAGGCCCAGCACCCAAGAACTACAATTGGCGGATGGTTATCACGAAGCTATACCAACATATCCATCAGCGAATCATTTGGTAACTATTCCGACTGACGATGAGCTTTGCAGTGAACGTGAGCGTGAATTTCTTTAGGTGCGCTTAGCAGACGGCATCGAAGTGGAAGCGGAGCGATTGCGCGCGCTAAAATGGAGCGACTACCGGAAGCTAACACGTGGGCTGGCGATGCTGCTGTTCAGTCCGTCTGAGCTGGCGACTTGCTCGGTGACGGGACAACGTTGGAGTCGCGCCGGCAACGATCGGCTGCCGGTGAAACCCGCCCTAGATCGTGCCAAAGTACAGGCCCTCATATGTAATTGCATTTGATCCTATTTTATCGATGGACTTACATACTACATACATCATTTGTTGTACAGTTCGATAAGTGGGCTAATTTGTTTTTATAGCATATGTAGCTTCGCGTTTCCCAGCGATCGAAATCAGCCGTATCAAGCAAGTGCTGGCATACAAGTGCAAAGAGTACGCAACAGCGTTCAAGATGAAAGCAGTGCGATATTATGCGTGAGTTTCTGCACAATTTGCTACATGCCTGTAGGTATCTTCATTCGCTTTCTGCGATTGTGATTTGCGATTTCAGTGATCAAATACAGACGTGAACACCGTGGCACCGACGCGGCGAGAAACCCCGTGCGTTTTCAACCACAGTTGGGACAAAACGATCGTATTACCTAACTATTTACAATAAAATCTGGAAACATTAATTGCTTTTATGGTAGGTACTCATTTATTGAAGTACCTCACAAAAGTTCAATATTCAGAATAATATATAACGATGACAAGAGCACTTGTCTTAATAATATAAAATGTAAACCCCAATCAAAAGATGCCCACTCTGAAAACAATCATAGATCATAGAAGTGGGCGCATAGAATGAAATTCCAACATTTCCAATACATCATCCGATTCAATAGAAGGAATTGGGCAACAAATTACATACATTTAAACAAATCATAATCAAAGTGAATTGCAGAACATACATTTAGATTGCAAATCAGATTGTGTGATTAAGTCGTCTGATCAATTTTTGCATTACATTTTTCCAACAGTCCCTCATTCTTGTTGCATAATCGACATTGTAATAACACGCCAATAAAACAAAAGCTAACAACAGGTTCACCGTATAATAGCGCTTGTGAAAAGTTCAATAACAATTACATGACTAATGAAATAAACGTTACAAATCAATTTGAATGCAATCAATTTATTGCCGTTTATCTATCTTCTATGTATTATTATTTCGCGAATTCCAACCATCATACAAGTTAAAATGTTGAACCATGTTATTTTAGTTTCATCGCTACTAGATCAAAGACGACCATTGGATAATGTAAAAACGATGTTGAGCAGATTGAAAGCTAAGAAAATTTTCAACTTTGATTAAATCTGCTTCAAAACGAAGAAAATTTACACTAAATTCTAACAAAATATCAAATCTATCTACCTATGTTGTAAAAATTCTAAACTGACTGCTTGAAGTGTATCACACACTTACCCAAATAGGGGTTGTGCGTTTGTAAGGCACACGCGCTTTAAGCAATGACACATTCTGGATTAGTAGCATCGCCGTCGCGGTCACCACCTCCCTTGCGTTGCTGCTGCTGCTGCTTCTGCTGCCGTTGATATTGTTGTTGTTGCTGCTGCTGTCTCGGTTGCGGCTTGGCGTTCTGCTGTTGCGGCAAAGATCGAGGTTTAACACCATGCTGCGCCAGTGGTGGCTGTTGCACCCTCTGCTGCTCCTGCTGATGAACGTGCACGAAATCATCACCCAACTGATTTTGCTTTTTTTTTGCCTGTTGTGTCTTTGGCTGCTTCATCTGCATATGCAACTTTTGTGCATTGCCGACATTCCCAATCGCACCACCAGCTACTGCAGCGGCTCCGCCTTGATTAGGCTTGTTCGCTTTTTTAAACTGCTTCTTAGCTTGCTGCTGCTGCTGCGGATGCGGATGCGCACTATACGCTGGTGGTGGCTCCGGATGAGGATTATACGGCGGCGGCTTGGCGGCACCCTTGGATACGTTGGCGTTGCCATTAGTTGATTGAGGCTCTGATTGCACCAGGTTCACGTTGATGTTGAACGGCTGCTGTTGCTGCAGCTGTGACGGCGGCGGAGGTGGCATGGGCGCTACAAAGTGCGGCATCATAGGCGGACCGGGCGGTCCACGATACCCGAATGGAGGATATTGCTGCAGTGGTGGGCCGGGCGGAAAGCCGTACGGTGAAGGTCCAGCGGACGGACCAGGCTGTTGATGGAAAACGCTCGGCACGAATGGTCGCGGTGCGTATTGCTGCGGATGCGGTGGTCCATTAAAATGCATTTGCTGTTGTTGCGCTCCCTTCTGCGGAAACTGTCCTTTTTGTGCGTGTGTCCCCTTTTGAGGCTGCACTCCTTTCTGTTGCTGTTGACCCTTTTTCGGTTGCCACTTCTTTTTGCCGGGCTGCCCCGCTTTCTGCGGCCCCGGTTTGACTACTTTCTTCGGTGTTACGTTTGGGGTCTGCTGCATTTGGTTCTTCATCGCCGATAACATTGTCAGTACCTGGTTTAGTTTATCTGCGTCCGTTGGAACTGCCGTTGATTCTTCCGTCTCGGTGGCCTCATTGTCGTTTTGCTCAAAAGCTTGTTTTGAGCTTTGATTAGCCAACGCACCTCCGGAGAGCATCGCCATGATACGTGTCAACTTCTCCGTGTCGGTCATTTCAACGGTTGAATCTCCTTCACTTCCTTCTGCTTCACCAGCATTGTCAGTGTTTTCATTTGATTCATCTGCACTGCCTGGTGGAAGATTGGCTGGTTTATGCTTCTTCTTAGTTTTCGGCATTTTCGGCAAGCAAATTGTCTCTTGTGACATCTTTGTGAGCATTTCCATTACTTGAGATAATTGTTGTGCTTCACTTGGATTACCTTCAATACTCTCCTCCTTTTCCTCTACATCATATTCACCTTCAATTGAGGGAAGAGATGCAGAATCAATCCCATCATCATTTCCTTCCTCTTCACTTGGCTCTTCTTTTGCTGCTGCAGCTTCTGCTTGTAGCTTCTGATTCCTCTTCCTTAATGCCTTCTTTGACTGTCCCATACCTGGTGGATTTACCACAAGTGGCTTATTGTTAGTGCTGCTGGCATCGCTGCTTTCACCTTCCAGTTGATTTATCTGCAACTGAATGTTGGACAACATTCCCCACAACTCAGCAATCTGTGCAGCATCCTTTTGTTTTTTCTGCGTTTCTACTTCTTTCTGTTGAATTCTAGCCAGCGCATCCTGTTGTTGTTGTTGTTGTATAGCTTCTTCCTCCTGCTGCTTCTTCAACTCTATTTCTTTTTTTGCAGCCACTTCCTGTTGCTTTCGCAACTCTTTCTCCTTCAGCTTCAGCTCCTTTTCAGCATCCTTCTCCTTTTTCAACTCCAACATAGCTTTCATAGCCATATCAATGTTATTCACTTCCAGAAGTTTCTGAATTTTCTTCTTCTCAGCTTCAATTTTTGCCTTTAGTGCTTGTTCGGATTCGGCCATGATCACCAAGATATTAGGTGTGATGGGTGTGATTAGGTGTGATTACGTGTGTACTACTGTGTACTTGAAAAATAATATATGAACGATATGAACTCGTCAATTTGTGATTTTATGATTCTAT
>JARJDR010008465.1:0-37763 GCA_030264135.1 Myllaena sp. GC000078 | reverse complement strand
TTTTTACTAACCCGCCTACTAGATTTTGGTTAATCGAGAATTGTGCGGGGACCAATGACGTCATAATACGAGCGTTTCCGAACCTGATCCGTTATACCTTTTATATAGCTACCTTGGGTCGTGTGATCATAACATTTTTTCAATTTGGGGCGTCTCATTGCGCTTTTGAATTGTTTCATTGCCTCCTTGTTGCACGGATGACTTCTTGATACGTAAGTGTGTCTACCGGTTAGTTTTAAACATTTTCTTAAAGATGGTGCAAAAGTTATTAATTACAATGAATAATACGGCAAGCCGGTTCATGCTGAAGCCTCATCCTTAAACTATATCCTTCAGTAATTATCATATTGTTATTGCGCTCACAACATGTCAACTTTTGTGCCTTCAAATCGTAATTCGCGGGAATCGTTACTGTTTTGTTTCAATTTAAAGAAAATAGCCGTTGAAAGTTATCGTTTGTTATGTGAAGTGTACGGTGCATTGCAACAAACGTGTGAGTACTGGTTTCGACGGTTTAAAAATGGCGATTGTGATGTCAAAGATAAGGAACGTTCTGGTCAGCGGAAAAAATTGAATATGCTCAGTTGGAGAAATTATTGAATAAAAATTCCTGTCATACACGATAAGCTGTTTCGCACTATTTAAAACTATTCGGCATGATCGAAAGAAAGGAAAAAAACGACCATATTACAGCGAAAGACATGACAAAGTCATCTTGCAAAACGACAACAATCGGTCGCACATTGAGGAAATCGTTAGAAACTACCTCGAAACAATTAAGTGGGAAGTTCTAACCCTTCGCGCTGTATAGTCCAGACATTGCTCCTTCTGATTACCACCTCTTCCGATCAGTAACCTGGCCGATCAGCACTCCTGCTCTTATGGAGAATTCCAAAAATTGGGTCGATGACTAGATAGCAGCCAAAGATGTGGAGTTTTTCCGTCGCGGACTTAGGATGTTATCCGAAAGATGGGAAAAAGTAGTGGCCAGCGATAGGCAATACTTTAAAAATTAAATTTGTGCAGTATTTTTCCCAATAAAAGAGCAAATATTGTCAAAAAAACCAAAACTAGCCGGTAGACCTGGGTAGACCCATCGTTTTCAATCTGAATGAATGCCGTGTTTTGGTAACCCTACAATTGAAATGACAGCACGCTGACAAATTTCGAAGTGCTCCTCCGCGCTCCGTTCCTCACCAGACCAACCAGACTGAACCAGACACAAATCTCCAAAGCAGGCATCATCCATCTTGTTTGTTATTGCTTACAACCAAATTACAATAAAATAATCAACGCAAGATAGTTCGCAGGCGTTTCAGTGTACACAACGCGGTGTCGTCGATTGTGCGCGCAACACTTTAGGGCCGCGCGCGTTTCGTGAGCGAACGCCCCATCCGATGGGTAGCAGCGACAGATAGATTGCTGCTGCTGCTGCTGCGGGGCGCAAACACAGCATCCAGCAGGAGATCACCGCCAGCCACATCCCCCGAGTGACCCGTGTGGCGCCGTTTGATGCGCACGAACGAATTATGGTTACACTCGACACGATACCATTATTATGGCTGAGGATAGCGGTCGGCCTCCGCAGAAGTCCTACGACTACCTGCTGAAGTTCCTCCTCGTCGGCGACAGCGATGTGGGCAAGCAGGAGATCATTTCGAATCTGGAAGACGGCGCCGCCGAGTCGCCGTTCTGCAGCGGCAGCGGTAAGTGTACGTATCGGAGCCAACCTCCCCCAATATCAGCCACCCACAGCAGAAGATCCTCATATCCATGCCTGGCTTTACAGCGTATAAAACCACCACCATTCTGCTAGACGGCAAGCGCGTCAAGCTGCAGCTGTGGGACACGTCCGGCCAGGGCCGCTTCTGCACGATCATCCGGTCGTATTCGCGCGGCGCACAGGGCGTCCTCCTCGTCTACGACATCACCAACCAGTGGTCGTTCGACGGGCTCGATCGCTGGCTGAAGGAGGTGGACGAGCACGCGCCCGGCGTGCCCAAGGTGCTCGTCGGCAATCGGCTGCACCTGGCGTTCAACCGCAAGGTGGGCGAGCGCGACGCGCAGGTGTACGCCGAGAAGCACAGCATGGCGTTCTTCGAGGTGTCGCCGCTGTGCAACTACAACATCATGGAGAGCTTCTGTGAGCTGTCGCGCATGGCCCTGCAGCGCAACGGCATGGAACGTCTGTGGCGGTCCAACAAAGGTGCACACTGCAGTCTGGGGTTTTGGATGACAGTAATCAACGCATTTTCGCAATTCCACAGTGCTGCCGCTGCACGAGCTGTGCTGTCGGGCGATCGTCGCGCGCACCACCGTCTACAGCATCGAGCAGCTGCCGCTGCCGACGTCGGTGAAGTCGCACCTCAAGTCGTACGCGCTGACGCCGACGTGCACGCAGCTGCGCTACACGCACAGCCAGCGCAAGGCGCACGGCAAGAAGAGCAAGCTGATGAACAGCACGCCAACGTCGCCGGCGGACGCGCGGAGCTGCGTGCCGCGCAACAGCTGCACCATTACATGACGCCACCGCCGTCGTCCGCAGCTGATGCTTACACAAATTCATTGGCACGAGGCTGAATGAATGTGGGAAGCGGGTAAAAGTCGATTGGGGGAGGTTGAAGAGAAAGAGGAGATAGGGAGGAGCTATTCATATCTGGCAGTTCGAACCGTCCGTTCCAGTATTTTGAGATTTCATCCGATTTTTTCATCACCAACACACGACAAACGCACACATATGATTCACCCGAAGGCTTTTGCGTGTTTTCTCGCACCCACGGAACACAATAATGCAGCCGCGAATGGAACCACCGCCACCACCACAAACCACACAAAAGCATCAATAAAACTAATAAAAAAACAGAACAAATATGAATGAATAAGCAATCTCAGTGATTAATGATGATATTTTTATATAAAAGGAAATCAACGACAACTATTAATTAAACGATTAGTGTAAATGTTATGGTTATGCGCATACTCTAATGGAGAGATACAAACGATTACGATTATGACAACCACCAAACCACAAACTAACATTAATGTAGGAGTAGTAGAGACATTGTTCGCAGGGGGGAAGAAGGAGGCGAAAACAGACAAATTGCAAGGAAAAGACAATTGCGCGCTGAAGAAGCCCAGCGCGTGCCGCCTGTATATTCTATTTTTCATGTATGCAAGGTATATTAGTGTGTCATAAAGCGACGTGCCGCCCGCCGACGGCGACGAAAGAGATGCATGTTTATTGTTTATGTTACTGGTCGATAAATTATTAATTACGTTAGCGTATATGTGTACAATCATTTTGGATACACGCCTCTGCCAATGGTGTAGATAGCCATTCCGATTGAGGAGCATTTCAGGCAACGTAGACATGGTAAATTCTTATAGAATTCAACATCAGTCTTCCACTCGGCGGAGGCGTGCACCGGGCGCAAACCGGCTCGTGTGTAAACGTGTGAAATGCGGCATCTTTATTTACAAATTCGCAATTTTGTTAATTAGTGATTATTTGCTCGAAATTATTTATGTTTATATATATACTTATTACGATTGTTGTAATTTATACAAAAGACGAAACCATGTATGGATAAGGGAAGCAACGAATGAATGCGGATGAACGCGTGCATGCGGATCGAGAGTGAGTGCGCATTTGTAAAACTCATGTGTGTGCAACAACAAAAAAAAACAATATGTATACCAATACGAATTCTTTAAGTTAAATGAAGCGAAAAAGTGATCAAATGTATGAACACACAACGGATTTATTCTACAATACCTGTTGTACGTTGCCATCCGCGCCGAATCGAATCGATGGGGAAAACAGGACGTCAATACACACAGCGAACATTTCAAAAATATATTTAATAATTATAACAGATACATTTCTTAAAGAAAAGACGAGAAATGTTCTCCAAAAAATATTTCGTTCAATCGTCAATCAATCTGCAGCGACGTGCAAACTGCTATGGTATGCGTATATAGAAAAATTATAAATAATCGCAGCATTCTTAATACATTTCGTCATGTCTGCCGTTCGATTTGTGATAAGCCGCTCTATTCGCGCTGCCATCACCAATTGGTGGCTCATTGGCAGCGCGCTTATGTATGTTTCATTTTCATGCACGTTTCGCGCTAATATTCATATACACATGCTATACATTCCTTCAGAAACATTCTGTTTGTAATGCGATGATAATGCTTGTTGTATAGTATTTATGCATGTTTTTTTAGATTATCAATAGTAAGTAACAATTACGTGATAGATCTGGGAGGGGGCTGCGAAATACCAAATCACGTTCGTTTTTCATTGCCCTTATCAATATTACCCCCCTTTTGTAGACCCCTCATCCAGTCAGATAGAAAATTTGTTGCATTTGCATGTATGTCGTACTACACAGTCACACTAAACATGACATTATCACACCACCTTCGACCTGCAACCCATCCACTAGCCAATTCATCAATATTATGCTTAATATCAAAATCACTGTGTCTGTATAACTCTTTCACTCTCTCTCTCTCTCTCTCTCACTCTCTCTGCGCTCGTTGCCATTGTAAAATCGTCATCTTAAAAACGCCATGTCCGTGAAAACACATTGCCTGTGCGCGTTCGGGGCACTCCTCGCCACTACTTACGTTACACGTATTCATCAATGTCCATTAATTTAGTTTAAATAATATATCCCACCCCCTTAACTCCAGTCCCGTCCGTCCACGCATCTTGAATACAATATGACTAGTACATTGAATTACTTTACTTGATATATAATAAAATACGAGAACTTCGGCGCGGCGTTACCGCGCAGTATTTTGTTTTGTCTTGTTTGTTGTCATCGGCTCTGCTTTTGAAATCGTACCGAGCGTGCAGTTAGTCGCAACGCGTTTGACGTGTATGTGTAATGTAATAAGAGATTAACAAACGTTATCGATATTCACGCAGCGCGCGCAATTCCTACATTGTTCCCCTCAATTATGTACCCCTTGCATTTTCGCTCCGCATTCAATAACCGTGTCGTTTTCCAAAAGACGATCACTACAGAAAGCTACCCTCGACGATCGCTCGTCGAAAGCACGTATTGAAGATTTAAAAAAAAAACAAGTTAAACTTAAATCAATTGTCTTAAAATCTTATAAAAATCCTACGGCGCGCGTGCGATCTCGGCGATCGGGCGGCGCGCAGTTGAAGGTAGTTTAGTTACTTGGTGTGCTTTGTTATATTTCTTGCTTGTTTTACTAGTTTTAGTACTTCAAGTTGAGGTGATGTGTGAATCGTTTTGGCAATTCACCTGAACTCGTAGATTTGTATGCTGTGCTCAGGTACGTGCGTCAGGTTCAGGGACTGGTACCTATAGTTATAAACAAATTGTAATTGGATACGATATAGTTGCTTCCCCGTATGTTGTAGCGTGCATTAGCAGAAAGCAGCGAGCATTAATTGACTCATGCATTCAACAAATTCCAACAAATTCGACGCCGCTTTGTCATAGAATGTAACCACTCACCACTCGGAACTGCGATGGTAGTAGTAGCCCTCGATGTTCGCTTTCGATTTTTGGAAGCAAATGTAGTAAAATCCAGCGAACGACGCCCCGCTGATGTCCTTGATCGTGTGATCGGGCACCAGGAAGTGCTCCTTCCAGCGCATGAATACGTAGTCGGTGTTCTCGAGCGTCTTGTAGTCGAACGTGTCCGAGTTGAACGTCTTCGAGTATTGGCAAAACGACGAGAACTTACTCTGTATCATAAAATGGACCAATGTCTTTTCGAATTCATCCACCAGCGAGGCGCGAGTGCGCGTCGGTTCTTACCCAATGCTTTTTGTCCACGTCCTCATCGGCGTCCCACTTGCGCGTTAAAAACGGATACTTTTGGCTGATGATCTCGCCGTCGAAGAACGTGGTGAGCGTTGGGAATTCGTCGGTGAGGCCGTTGATTTGCAGATAGCCGCACAGGTACGAGTTCTCCTCGTCGACGTGCTAAACAAAAATTGTTTTACATTGGTGGCTTGCTTTGGCCAAGAAGACTAGAAACTAGTCTAGTCTTCTTGGGCCAAAGGGTTGTGCCTTGCGCCCGCACACGTGCGAGGGGATCGGGGGGCGTGGTGGCTGTTTTAGCATGCGTTGAATCGATAAATTGTGTAATTCCACAAATGATCCATGGATAACGTAACCTCGGTGGCGGCCATGCCCCTCGCGCGCATCGGGTAGGACGGTGTGGTGTAGTATTGCGCCACCTACCTGCAGCACCACTTCCACCTCGTACGAGTTGCCCTTCGACTTTTGGAATCCCTGAAACTTGGAGCCATTGTAGAGCAGCGACTTGGTGACGCCCGGTTGCTTAGAGTTGGCTGGCGGCGGCGGCGTGATGTCTACGCGCACTGGCATTCTGCTGCTGGAAGGCGGTGGCGGCTGCGGCCCGCGTGTGTATGTGCTGCTGCTGCTGTGGTTCGCGCGCGCGCGACGCCCCTTTTGCGCGCCCAATGCGTCCCCCACGTCCCTATGCGTGTGCGTCGCTGTATGCGTGGGTGTGTGTGTGGATATTGCTTGCGAGAAAAGTATGAAAGATTTTTTACAAATGGCGACCACGACGACGACGGCGGGTGGCGCGCGTTCTTACGCGAGACGGCATCAATCCGCGCCAGCCAGCGGCCAACTGAGTGCACTTTCTAACTCGCGCGCACACAGCGCAAACGCACGCGTGATCGCGAGAGATCGCGCGGTAAATTCGAAGGAGCGCGCGCGCGCGACTACTTGGACAATAGTTTGATTCCACTCTCAAACTGTTTGGTAATAACTCCATCAACGACTATAAACGCATTTCGAAAAAGCGCTCAAACAAAGCAGTCGATTCGAGTTGGTGGCAAAGCATCATAGTTGGTGTTAATACGTATTTATAAGCAGTAAATATATTTATCAAGGTATTTTACTGGTTTATATTCTTGGTATGCGGCGGGTGGAGGGTGGCGGAGCAAGCAGCCAACCGGCGTGCGGCGACCAGCGGCGACAGTACGAATGCACACGCGCTGGCAAATGTGCGCGCATGCCCGCCGGTGCGGCTCTCCCACTTTTGCGCACGACCTTTTGCTCAACACCAGCGTCGCCACCGTCGTCCACCAAGCGCACCAAGCGCACACCGCGCACACCACGCACACCACGCGCCAGCATCGCCAGCGACGCTCTGTCAATGTGTCAGTCTCCAGTTGTCAGCGTATTTGTGCCTGCCCGACGAAGTGGCACGCACGCTCGCAGGCGCGCGCGCGACTCCTGCGGCACCGATTCAGTCTTCTGCTGCCAGACAGTCGAGCCAGCTGCGGTCATGCACGCAGTGTGATCGCAGCGCGCGCGTTCTACGCAACACAACCATCCAGCAAGACGGACGTAATCGCCACAACGGAATACCTCATCGGCGCGACGTCGCCGCCGCCGTCACCAACGACGACGACGACGCTCATCTGCCGTGCGGTGGACGGCCCAGCACCGGCAGTCGCAACGACAACCGCCACGACGACGACGACGACGGCGGCGGCGGCGTCGACGAGCGCGGCAATGGCAGGCATGCGGCAGACGCCGCTCACGTGCAGCGGTCACACGCGTCCCGTCGTCCACCTGGACTTCAGCGCCGTGACGGACAGCGGCTACTACTTGATCTCGGCGTGTAAAGGTGAGCGTCGATCGCCTTGGCCCACATTCGTAGCGAGGTCAGCCAGCTACATTCGCTCATTTGCTTGCAGATGGCAAACCAATGCTGCGGCAGGGCGACACCGGCGACTGGATCGGCACGTTCGAAGGGCACAAGGGCGCTGTGTGGGGCGTTGCGCTGAATCGCGATGCGACGCGGGCGGCCACCGGCGCAGCCGACTTCTCCGGCAAGGTGTGGGACGCCGTCACCGGCGAGGAACTGCATTCCTTCCAGCACAATCACATCGTGAAGTCTGTCGACTTCTCGCAAGATACGGGACTGCTGGTCACCGGTAGCAATGAGAAATTGATACGTATCTTCGATCTGAATCAGCCTGATTCGAGTAAGTTGTTTTTGGGGATCACAGGTGGGAGGCGAGGCGAGTGTAGCTGCGCAGCGTAAGGTGAACTAGTTTCGATGCGATTGGCAATGCTCAATTTGAGCGAGAGTTTACGGTTGTATGCGTCGCATTTATGAAAGTCGTCAACCTTTACCCATTTGCTTCTACTTGCTTATTACTGAATGTGGGCGTGTTGTGAATTTTGCAGCTCTGGAAACGTACGCCGGCCACACAGCGGGCATCAAGCACGTCATCTTCTTCCGCGACGACAAGTGCATCCTCTCGTGCGCCGACGACAAGACGGTGCGCGTGTGGGATCGCGCCACCGGTAGCGTCATCCAAAAGATGGACTTCCCAGCAAGCCCCTCGAACATCGAGGTGTCGCGCGACGGCACGGTGATCACCGTATCGCACCACACCTCCGTGACGTTCCTCGCCGCCGACACGCTGACCAAGATACGCGAGTTCTCCGTGCCGTCGATCGTCAACTCGGCGTCGCTGCACCCCGACAAGGGCATGTTCGTGGCGGGCGGCGACGATCTGAAGGTGTACAAGTTCGACTACGCGACCGGCGCCGAGCTGGAGTCGTTCAAGGGCCACTTCGGACCCGTGCACTGCGTGCGCTTCTCGCCCGACGGTGAGCTGTACGCGTCGGGCTCCGAGGATGGTACACTGCGGCTGTGGCAGACGACCGTAGGGAAGACGTACGGCCTGTGGAAATGCATCGATGGGCCGCAGCTGAGCGAGGCGATCGCCGCCAAAGAGGTGGTGCCTGCGAGCTAAACGCCGACCAGCCAGCCGCCGCCAGCCTCATTCCACCATCGAAACGCATCACCACCACTCGCGTCCGTACACAACGCGCGAGGATGCGTGCGCCCCCGGCCGTCAGCCAGCCCCTGCACCAAATTTCCGATGTGTAAACGAAGCAAATGCTTGACTTGAGAGAAAGCTTTCACGGATAGGACGTATTTCCACGAGGCGCGTGTGTCGGTTGCGGGTTGAATGCAAAACGCGAAGCTCGCGCTGGTGGTAGACATCAATTTCCAATGTTCTCACCTTCAATCAAAACCAACCTTCCGTTTTTGTTTCCTATGCGTAATGGTTTCGTCTGAATAAACAAGAATTGTCTTACGAACGAAATCGATGATGAGCAAATTATGCGCCATCCGTTTTGCAGATTGTATATTATTCGAGATTCTTTGCAATTGTCGGCTTGTTGCCACCTATTATTATATTTCGAAGCCGGCAAGAAGAAATTGTTCAGAAATTTTATATCTATTCAAAGTAGAGTAAGGGATTGGAATTTATTTATTTTATCCTAACCATTAACCATCTGAATTGCGAGGAGTATCTATTTTATCCTACAATTTTTTGCTCTTGTTGCTAGAATGTTTTTTAGATTTTAATAAAATTTGATACAATGATTAAAATTTTGCCTGTGTTTGTTCGCCTTTCATTTTTTACGGATCATGCTGCGTGTGCTGCGTGGTTGCGTTGCGTTGCGAACGTACCGCGAATATTCGCGCACCTTTTTCGCACGCGCTGGGCGCCGACAATACGAAAGCGGCGCGCGAGGTGAGCCGAGTTGCGCGCCGCCCGACGCGCGGCGTTCGGCGCGCGTCGGCAGTAGGGACGCGCCGCGCGGCTCTCACCTAGTCCCGATTCATCGCTCGAACACACTCCCACTTCATCAAACATCTCAAAATGGCGGTGAATGTCGTCGTTTTAGATATTTGACGAGAAGCTGATGAAATTACCGTGTGATTTTGAGTGATATTTGTGCGAATTTTATTTAAAAGACTTTACGAAAAATAGGTGAGTGCATTACCAGAGTTGTTTGCGTTGCCGGCGCTAGCGTGCGCCTGTTGTGCGGTTCGGAAATCTCGTTTTCGTGTGCCTGTGCTGTGCCTGCGTGCGTTGACAACACGGAGCGTTCGGCATAGATCATTCGGCCCTCCAGGCCTGCTACCGCTTCGCCGCCGCCGCTGCTGCTGCTGCTGCTGCGCCGCCACGGAGAAGCCGAAATTGTGTAATCGCGATAATATGGCGTCCAGGCGTCCTCGACTATCAACGCGCGCCCGGAAACGTGCGCCATACACATAGATCGTTCTCCGAAGGCGGCGGCAGCGGTGGCGGTACGCTATGATGGCGCGTGTACGCCTTGCGTTTGAATCCCGCGCAAAGCGGGTAAATATTGGGTGCGTTTTGCTAATTCCATTCATCGCGTATGTTACGTGTTGCGCTGCTCCACCGCGCGCGCAAGGTGGTTCACAAAACCATCGGGGGGGTTGCGAGAGGCGCCGCTTGGCTTCCATTTTCCTGCGATGCGTCCCGTGCGAGAACGTGCTCGCCGTCTACGACCCGTCCGCGACGCGCAGGACGTAAAAGGACACGACTAATATGAGAGGCGCGAGCGCCGGAGTTGCAATCCGCAGCCTGCGAATGTTTTCGACTAGGGATTTGCTGCGCTCCTCTCGGTTCTTGTCTTGCATGCACACACACACACACACACACGCCAATCAATATGCATACATGAATACGGTACACATAGAGCCGCACGAATTCCAACACCTTCGGCGTGATTTAAACATTTGTGGGCGAAGCGCACGCGTATGGAATAATCCGGAGCTATTTTTAACCCGAGTCCGTTTCTAGGTCGGGATGCTGCGAGAGCCGCGCCGCCGCTCGCATCGCTGTAGATCACAATACATTGGAATTGTCGCCTCTTGCATATTGACCATATTAATAGAAACTCATGCATGCCGAAAAAGGCAATTGTTATGCGATTTGTATGTTTGTTGCCGTCTTTCTTCACCGTTTTGAGTTACGACCGTTTTGTGTCTGCCTGTAAGAAATATTAACCCTTTTTTCACCGCAAGACGACAGTGCCAATGCATTTGTATCCCCCATGCATGATGCCGGGTCACACTATTCCGCTTGCAATTCGCGCCCGCAAACGCGTCAAAAATACACAGAACAACGATAATTGCATAGGGGGGTGGTTGGAGAGGGGAGGGGGGAGATTGTAATTCGTGAAATTGGGTGGAATGCAGACCGCAGGGATTGCTACCCCTGGGCGAGATGGCTCGTCTGCTTTCTGGCCGGCGGTTGGCACCGCCGGCGGGCGCGTAGCGTATTTCGCAAATATTTGACCTTGATGCTGACGCTATATCCCTCCGCCACCCCCTTTTTGCGCCACGGTGTTTGTGCGCGGCGACAGGCGATTTTCAGCGGACACCCACCAAAAATGTTTGATTTCTCGGTTGCCATGCTTGTCGCTGGGCATATCGCGCAGCAGCATACGCGCGGAGATTTGATGTTATTGACAGACAAGTTGTTTATAAATTGTCGAGATATCGAAAACAAACATCATCGCGCTTTCGTACCTCGTTCGTGTTCGGAAACGTGTGTGCGCGCCGTGTGATTTCAATTCGGCGTTTTTTTTCGCCCGATACGAATTCGATTGATAGTCGCGCGCATCATCGTGTTTTAATTTTGGCCGTGTTATTGGAATTAATCACGCCCGTGAATCAGTTCATGCGGAATGCGTGTAATCGCTAAAGTATGCTTATAAAGGGTGTCAAATGCATTCAGCAATAATGGTGTGTTTTGTTTCGTTTTGCGTGTTTTGCGATCAAAAACGATCGATTCGGATCGCGTTCGAATTCGACCTGTTGACGGCGGGACACGGCGCTTTGTTATGCTTCCAGTAAAAACACTATGACTATGAGGGGTGGTGCGCTCTTGTTTCCCGCATTCCGTGGTGTCGTTTAATAAGTAGGTGATAGGCGATGCGACGTTACAAACACAACAAACATACTACACATCCATGCGTACATTGTACACCATGCCACGCTTAGCATCCTCATTAAAAGCGCTCGCATGAGATGCGATGAGTGCGGTGGTTATCCAAAATCCGCGCGCGCGGCGAACATTGATTGCGCTTTCTTGATAACACAACCAGCAGCACGGTGTGCGTGTGTGCATTTCGAGCGCCCCGTGTAAAAGTTTCGAACGGGGGTTCATCACGCTTTCCGCGCGCGCCCCGGAATTGAAAATGATGCCATTGTCAAATGGATCGGATATTATATTGTGTGACGGATGTGCTAATAACAGCGGTGTCCTCATCCAGATCGACTACGTAATACCGGCACGCGTTTGCTTTTATGTATTTGTCGTCCGTACCACGATATGGTAGAAATTTCGCATTTTCATTGGTTGGCTTAAAGAATCATTGTTTACGTACGCAAACACTGTTCGCGATGCTGATAAGTAAAAAGTATCCACGGTGGATGATTCGCATCCAAAGCGTGCGTGCATAAGTTTCGATTGCAGACCAGATGCATATTAATGTGAATCACATATCAGAAGATATGTGATTCACATCAGCACCTACAAATCGTAGGTACGAGTCGATATTCATCTAGCGAATGATTCGCATTTGATGCGTGTATGCTTAGATTTTGATTATTGGACTAATCGAACACACCAAACGCAGAAACGAACGAAAAAAAAAACGAATGTGAATCACATACATGTCGTATCAAGTCGTCGCCGTCGCACCCGCCGCAGCGGCGCGCACTCGCCGCGCAAATATGCATTTCGCACATTCGCGAATTACACACGCCGCAGCATTGGCTGGCGTCGATCGGGTCGGTCGTGTGTGTGTGTGTGTGTGGTGGTGTGGCGCGCGCGCGCTGCGCTCGCTTGCTTGCTCGCTCGCTAGCTTCGTTGTGTCGTCGTGGCCTGCGTGCCTGCCTGCCTTTCGACTCGGTACGCGTTCGGCATTCTCACAGCAGCGTTGAAGCAGCTACCGGTCCGGTCGTCGGGTTGTGCGCGCTCGCTCCCTGACTCGCGCGCGCGCGCGCGCTCGGCATATCATCTCAAATACGCACGAAAGAGTTTAAGTTCGCTCTCGCAGCGCGGGTGCTCAGCTGCGCCTGCGCCTGCGCTGCTCTCTCGCGAGCGCACGCCGTTCCTTGTGTTTGTGCACATCGCCGAGAATGCACTGTCCGTGTGCCGATGCATTGTTGATGTGTGTTGTGAAAAAGGTGAATAAACTTCTAATAAAACGTCCGTAGCGCCGTGTGTGCGTATTTAAGTATGTAAGTATGTGGCGTTCCGGCCATGGGCGCTCGCGCTCGCGGAAACGACGTTGACTTTTCGAAACATGCACACAAACGCTCGCGTCCGTCCCATTCTTGCGGGCCAGCAAGCGAGAGTTGAATGGAATCACGGGTGTCGCGCATCTTAGCGCGCGCCCGCTGAGTTTGCAAACCATATCACACTTATTGCGTATGCGATGCAAATATTATTCGGCGCGCACTCCTCATCTATGTCGTTCTTTGTTATCACGGGGGTGGTTTGAGGGGGGAGGGGTTGAAGGAAAAGCATCCCGAGAGTGTCCTGATTCCGGCCTGACCTGACCTTAACCGCGCGTCGCGCCACCCGTTTGCGTACGTCCCTCCCTCGTGCGCGTGCGAACGGTGGCGGTGGAAGAGGGAGAGAGGTGGCCGGCCACCCTTACCGAGACGCGACGTCGTCGAAATTAGGTCACGAGACTCTCGCCGCCGCCGCCACCACCAACACCACCACCAACACCACCACCACCACCACCACCACCACCGCGACCATGACAGCGACTAAAAATCACCCCAGTTTCGGCAACCGAAAACACGGCTTGTTGTTTGCGGCGCAGAGGTATTCGAAATTCTTTGAATTGCGATCTTCAGGCAGTCTCAGCTCGCATTGTGCGCGCCGACGAGAGCAGATGCAACATGCAATTGGCGCACGCGAAATAACATCCTATGTAATACCAAAATCGACTATTTAGCTGTAGTTCATCGAGTGTACTTCTCCTCTTGTGGCGGCGTAATCGGGCGCGCCGTGTGCCACCGTATCACTTTCGAAACAGCACGCCGCCGCTGCTGCTGCTGCCGTCGCACCGCTCCCGAGCGACGCCGATCACCGCCGATGCGCGCACCGTCCGTCCGGGGCCTTTCCTTTCCAACGCACGCCAGCACGCCGCGAAGCGAACATGCGCGGCTTGCCTGCCTGCCTGCCACGTACGGGCTTGCTGCAAGCAAGCTGCGAGTACAGGCACAGTGTGCGCGCGTGCGCAAGCCCGCCGATCAATAATACATACGAAACCGGCAGTGTGAACTCGGCGCAAACTCGCGCTCTCTGCTCGCGCTCGCCACCCACCACACGCCGCCTGCTCTCTCACCGCGCTCTCGCGAAACTTGAAAATTGAATCATGCAAAAAACGCCCGAGCCGCCGCGCACCGTTGGCAGCCGCGCGCGCGCGCAACGATAACAAAACGCACGGCCGCCATTTTCGGTGATTGAAATTCATTGTGATATCGTAGCGTTGTTGTGTTGTGTTGTGTTGTGTGGCGCAGGCGTATTTTCTCTCGCCGTGCGCACACTGATAGCGGTGGGCACGCCGCCTCCCCACCCTCTCGGCCACTGCAGCGGCGCGCAATATCGCACCACGACGACGACGCCACCGATTACGTGGTACGTGTGGAACCGGCGTCCGCCCGGGGCTGGTGTTCGTTTGTATCGCGCGCGTGGATGCAGTGAGTCCAGTGAGTGAAGCAATGCACTGATCGTATTACATCCACCATACCCCCGTGAACTATACTAGACCGTGCGGATCATAACAAAAACACAGCTTGCCGGAGGCGGTTGAATTTTGTGCCCGTATGTGGGCGGTACGTGCCATCCTCTGGTGCGCGTCCGTTCGCCCGTGATGCTGTTTGCGCTGAGCGAACGACGCCGACGAAGACGGCGACGTAGTGCAAGTCCTCTATACATGTTTGTGAGTATTTACGAGGTGTCGTGCGGCTATTTCCAATCGGTTGATTGCGCCTCGGCATGGCGACGACCACGACCATGATGTTGGTGGGATATATGGCGTTTTGAGCACGTTGCGCGGTACAATACGCTTGGACATTTATACCAACATGTGGCCGCGTTCCATTCGTTTCGCTGTGGTGTTGTGCACACGGGCTATTTATGTCCGCGCGGTTCTGCGCGCGCGCGTGCGCAACGTATTCACCTCGGTGGTGGTGATATTTTTGCGACGTTCTTTGCTTTCCAGCGCCCTCCGTTCGTAAGGGGGGCGGGCGCATGAAAATGATGAGTTTGATTTTCGCGTATAGGGTATATTTCTAAAGCACACACAGTGTTACCTCTTCGCGTTTGATCTCCGGGTGACACGTGCTATGTGTGAATCATTTTGAGCACAATTTCGATTCTCAGTGATTAACACCAACCCTTCTGTTCGCAGATCTCTGGCTGGCTAGACTGACATGGAGCACTAGTAAGATGCGCGCCCCCGTCCCCTCCGAGCCGAACTACACATTTCCTACCTACCAAGTGCCTCAAGTGTCAGCCATGAGGGGCAGCGCACCCCCAGTACAAGTCGCTCGGGCACCAAGGGCGGTTGGAGCCGAACCCCCGACAGTGTCCCAACGCGTTCCGGACGTGAACGCGTCATCTGTGATACCTGGCTCAAGTTGCCCCGCCGGCAACTCTAATCTTAGGTAACGTATACACATGCCCCTCCTTCCGCTAACTGACTCATTACCATGTTGTTTTTTTTTAAAACTTTCTCTGTACAGGATGCAATCTGTGACCGATAATTGTCTTCTGAACTCTGTTACCGTACCAAAAATACAACGTAACGTAGCCCACAATAATAGCGATAAGTTAGCATGTAAGTCTGGTGCTTTACTCCTTCTCGGACAAGACATTCCCGGCAACCAAAAGGCTGATAAAATACTCCCCGGACTGACTACTACACAGTACCTAGATCACGGTGATGTTACAACTGAAATAACACGCGCTGAGACGGCGGCGGCGGTGGTGGCGGTCGCCGCAAGCGAACCCGCCGCAGCCGCCGAGCGCGATGAGCCAATGCGGCATAGGCATGCAAAGAACAACCCTTGCACCCACCACAATACGAACGCTATTAACACCTCTATCATGCACACGACCACCAACGACCGCGGCAATCGTTTAATCTCGAACAACGAGGGCGGCACGGCCGGGCCGTGCAGCAACAGCGGCAGCTACTACACGTACGAGCGGCTGGTCGCATTGAGCATGCGATCGCGAGCCTTGCAGCTGAGCGCCATACGATTGCCTGCTATGCGCCTGCTGGGCGGCGGCGAGAGCTCCATCAACACGGGCACTTCCGGATGGGGCACGCCGCCTTCGCAACAGGCCAGTAATAACAACGGTGAGCGCGCCTTTCCCCAACCCCTTTCTTACCACTCGGTGCTTATTGTGCGGTCGTGTGTCCACAGCTAATACCTCCAGTGGTTGGGGCACTGCCAATCCTGCCAACCAGAACAATGCGGGCACACAGCAGTGGAATAATAACACTGGCAGGGCGCCGAACGCCGGTCCTGTCAACACCAATCAAGACGGTGAGCATGCACAACAAACAATATCGCTCGCACTCATTTGTTAACTGACGCACTATGATTATATTTTGGATCCAATTCATGAATTGCATTGACAAAACAAATGAGCAAATAATTAAATCAAAAGTGCTATGGTTTAACAGCGGGCAACTAGAAAGGCATAACAAATTGCTCCATAGACAAATTGTCATTTCATATTATATCGTCTATTCGCTACCTGTTGTCACGATGGAGCAATACGGTCTGTACGATATGTGGTCAACTCAATCCATTTTCTCAGCAAACAAGGCCAATTCAAATCTACCAACGAACGGCCAACCACCCAACGGCGCGCAAGGCGGTGGCGGCAGCGGATGGGGACCGAATCCGAAGGCGCAGCAGGCACCGCCTCCGCCGCCTCAGCAGCAGCAACAGCAGCAGCAGCAGCAACAACAGCAGCAGCAACAGCTACCGCCTGGCGGAGTGCCTGTGGTCGGCGGCGGTGGTGTCGTCGGTGTCGGCGGTGCTGGCGGTGGCCCCGTAGTCGTCGGCGGCGCTGGTGGTGGCGTTGTCGTCGTGGGCAGCAATCCGACTACATCGAACGCAAACACTTCGAATCCGAGCAACGCAACGCAGGGTCAATCGTCCGGCACGTCCACGAAGCAGCAGCTGGAGCAGTTGTCCAATATGCGCGAGGCGATCTTCAGTCAGGACGGCTGGGGTGGAGTAAGTACACGCGCATGGTCGCCGCAGGCGCAACATGGCTAACCTAACCTCCTAACCTAACGCGGCGTGCTTCACTTTGCAGCAGTACGTGAATCAGGACACCAACTGGGATATACCGGAGAGTCCGGAGCCGGCGATGAAGATGGACGGCGCCAGCAGCAGCGGCCCGCCATGGAAGCCGACGGTGAACAACGGTACCGATCTGTGGGAGGCCAATCTGCGCAACGGCGGGCAGCCGCCGCCGCAACCCCAGCAGAAGACACCCTGGGGTCATACGCCCTCGACGAACATTGGCGGCACGTGGGGCGAGGACGATGACGGCTCCGACAGCAGCAACGTGTGGACGGCGCTGCCAAAGGGTGTGCCGCCCGGCCAGCAGCAGCAATGGGGCGGTAACGCGGGCGCGAACAACGCAGGTAATAGCGGCGCGGCGATGTGGGGTGGCGCAAAGAAGGAGAACGAGTGGAATGCGGCTGGTGGCGGTGCCGCCGGCTGGGGTGATCCGCGTGCGCCCGATCCGCGCGTGCCGCCAATGGATCATCGCGATATTCGACCGGATCCGCGCGAAATGCGCGCTGGTAGCAGCGATCCGATGCGCGTCGTCGAACCGCAGCTGCGCTTGGCGATTGAGATGCGCGGCGATCTGCGCGGCATCACCGGCCGTCTCAACGGCGCGGGTGCGGACACATTCTGGGCGCAGGGCGGGCCGCAGCCACCCGCGCATCACATGCACCACCAGAGCAAGATGCCCGTGGGACCGGGCGGCAACGGCGGTGCCGGCTGGGAGGAGCCATCGCCCCCGTCACAGCGGCGCAATATGCCGAACTATGACGACGGCACATCGCTCTGGGGTAACCCGCAGCAAGGTAGGCATATGCGCGCGGTTGTTGTCGTTGGCATCTATTTCTTTTGCGTATATAACCTCCTATCCCAAAAGACACTGACATCGTGAATCTGAAAATCAATTTGCTACAAACTATTAACGCTTTCTTTTCTTATCGAACAAAATAGCCATTCCGATCATTTCTTATTATTCATAGGTACACAATTTTTCGTTTGACACATTACACTGAATCCTGCTTTCGCATTTTGGTTTTTTTCTTTCCACCAACCGTGTAGGTTCTCACTGGAAAGATCTGCCCACAGGGGGTGGCGGAGGCGGTGCAATGCCACGTGGAGCTGTCAACGTCAACGGTCCGCCGGGCATGGCGCCGAACGCGCGTCCTGGCATGAAGCCGCCGATGGCGGCCGACGGTAGCAGCGTGTGGCGCAACAATGGCGCGTCCTGGTCCGAGGAGCAGGGACCAGCCGGCGGCGGTGGTGGAGGCGGCGGCGGTTGGGGCGAGGACGTCAGCCCGTGGACAAAGCCGAAGACGCTGCCGGGTGGTGGCGGCGGTGCGCTGTGGGGCGAGAACGACATGGACTGGTCGCACAAACAGTGCCCCAAGCAGCCGGTCTCCAAGGAGATGATCTGGAGCTCGAAACAATTCCGCATGCTTGTCGATCTCGGCTTCAAGAAGGAGGAGGTGGAGAACGTGCTGCGCAATCGCGACATCACCATCGATGAGGCGATGGAGATGCTCAACGCGCAGCGCAATGCGCCGATGGACTGGCGCCGCCATGAGGACCCCTACGAACACCAGCAGTTCCCCGGCCAGCGCGGCGGCTTCCCCTCGGGGCCGGCGGCGCAGGTCAACTTCCCGCCGGGCAGCGGCACGCCGAACCTGCTCAACAACATGGGCGGCTCATCGAGCGCCAACAATTCGCTTATCAATAACATGTCGCCGGCGATCGTGCAGAAGATGCTGTCGCAGGTAAGCGGCGGATCGCAGGCCTTTGGTTCGGGCGGAGCCGGCTCCGGCGGTGGGCGCGCACCGATGCCGATGCCGTCGAACCCGTCGACCGCTCAGCTGCGCATGCTCGTGCAGCAGATTCAGATGGCCGTGCAGGCTGGATATCTCAACCACCAGGTAACTTGTGCGATTACGTATCAAGTTGCACCCCGCTTCATACGTCAGCAGCTTCAACAGCGTGTTGTTGTTGCATCATGCAAGCGGCATATCGAATGTGTCAGTTATTTCTCGTCTACTTGACTAGTGGATCGAGAGTAGCAACACATACACAGCCATTCCATTACAGAGCAATGATGACCATTGATATACAGCCCCATTTCTTACAGATATTGAACCAACCGCTCGCACCCCAAACGCTGATCCTGCTCAACCAACTGCTGCAGCAGATCAAGCAACTGCAGCAGCTGATCAACCAGCAGAACCTTACCCAGAGCCAGTGCAACATGGGCGCCAAGAGCACCTCCATGATGCAAAACATTTCCGTCTACATCACAAAGACAAAGCAGCAGATCAACAATCTGCAGAATCAGATTGCCTCGCAACAGGCGAACTACGTGAAACAGCAGGCCATGCGCGGCGAAACCGATATCTTCAAGCCGGACTCGATTAATGCCATGCAGAGCAACTTCGGCGATCTCGGTATCAAGGATACCCAGGTTGGTGTAATTGTTGAAATTTGTCTCTTCACTGCTTCTATATTGCGAAGCCATCAACCACAAAGCAATGCACACAAATGATTAAAACTAGGATCCAATTAATGAGCTATATGATTTCAAAAAGCAATAGTATGATACATATGCACACATAAATTGCATCATGAATGTCACGAATTACGGCTCTAACCGTTGAACTTTCTGTGCTTTCTGAAGCAGACGCAACAGCAATCGCGTCTGAACCAATGGAAACTACCGAATATCGACAAGGAGGAGGGCAGCGAGTTCAGCCGCGCGCCCGGCTCGGTCAGCAAGCCGCTGGTGCCGTCGCACAGCTCACCGAATTTGAATCCGCTCGGCCTGTCGCAGTCCAACGGACCGTGGTCGAGTGGCCGCGGCCGCGGCGCCGATTCCGGATGGCCCGACACCACGCCCGGCGAGAACAATGACATCAAGGATGCTCAATGGCCCACCGACTTAGTACCTGAATTTGAACCTGGCAAACCATGGAAGGTGCGCTCCTCGCACGACTTACGTCAACTCACCGTCGTACTTACGTGTTTTTCTCGTGTGCATGTGCAGGGTAATCAGAAGTCCATCGAGGACGATCCCAGTATTACGCCCGGATCGGTGGTGCGATCCCCGCTCTTGCCCATGGTGAAGGACGAGCTCTTCAATTTGCCGAGCAAAAGCCCGCCGGCTGGCGACAATGCCATCCAGCCGTCGACGTTCAGCCTCAGCTCCTCTACGTGGAGCTATCCATCATCGACATCGAGTGTATTCACCAGCCCGCAGAATAAAGTGCCCACGAGCAAGGGTGTGCTGAGCGCCCTCACGCCGACCACTGCCGCTAATTCCGAATTGTGGGGCGCGCCGAAACCCGGCCCGCCGCCGCCGCCCGGCCTCTCGACGAAGGGTGGCAATGCGGCCGTCAACGGCTGGTCCAGCAATATCGGCGCCTCGGCCGCCGGATGGGGACCATCGCAGCGCAATAATTGGAGCACATCGCAATGGCTGTTACTTCGCAATCTCACTGCACAGGTACGCATTGCGTTTCCCTTCCAGCAGGTGGCTTGACTGATCGCCTTTCTTTTCGCGTCACAGATTGACGGATCGACTCTGAGGACGCTGTGCATGCAGCACGGTCCCTTGGAGAGCTTCCACTTATACCTTCACCAAGGTTTTGCATTAGCTAAATACCAAACAAACGAAGAGGCTGCCAAGGTAGGTCTAAGCGCTCCTGCGCGTTCGTATGCAGAATGACTGATTGGTTTGCGTAGGCACAAGCCACATTGAACAATTGCGTGCTCGGCAACACCACCATCCTTGCTGAGAATCCATCCGACTGGGAGGCGAGCTCCGTGCTGCAGCAGGTGGCGAGCAATCAGGGTGGCTCGGGCGGCGGTTGGCGCGGCTCGGGCAAGCCGCAGGCGCAGCCGCAGCCACAACCGCAGCCGCCGCAGCAACAACAGCAGCAGCAGCAGCAGCCGCACACGGACATGTGGGGCACCGGCTGGACTAACGCCCAGTCGGGCAGCCTCTGGCCGTCGACGCCGCTCGATACCGCCGAGCAGTCGCGCGGCACGCCGTCGAACCTCCAGCCATACCTTCCCGGTGATCTATTAGGCGGTGAGTCCATCTAAACACGACCCTCCTCTACCCAATCACGATTCGAAATCGCGACTTGTCGCGATACTTCGAAGTACACACCGAACACGAAACTACAACCCGATCAATAACGATGTTTTCATATCGAAGCGATACATTGAACACACGCAACCGCCGCCACATCGGAGGCGCGATGATGCGTGGCAATTCTCTTGAGGTAAAACCCACAGTGGAACATGCGCGAATCAAATCGGCATACGATTTATTAGGATTTAAGTGTGATGATCCAAGTGATGACAGAACGAAATCTTAATACGGTAGCGCTGGCAACAGCGTTGGCGTGCAGAATGGAAATCTTCTAGCGTTTAATAACAAAGACATATGAAACGGATTTCAGAAATCTACGGTGATGAATGATACGGTGGATGTGGAGGCGCGCTGGACTCGCTGATACAGAGTCCAGAGATATCGAATGGTAGGAAGCGAAATCCGGATTTCATTTACTTGAGCAAATTACTATTCAGTCCCTTGGCGGTTGGTGAGTGGAGATATAGGAGGAGGAAGAAAAAGAAGAAGAAGGAAGGAGGGTGCGTGTGTGTGCTGCGTTGTATGTGCGTGCCAATGAAAAAAAAAATACAAACGCAGAAATGCAAATGCAAAAACACACAATACACACGACCGCCGCTGCAGTCTGATGAAAAGCAACAAATTAAAAATTTTAAAAGATTTTTTTTTATTAGGGAGATAATGTGTAATTGCGCTTTAAATATTTTGTTCGTGAGAAGGCTTAACAAAAATTAAATATTGTGTTATTAATCTAAGTAATTCTTGTTTGATTTTAAGTCTACTATATATATTATACATATATAAATTGATATACTACACGACAGAACCTTAATACGAAATTGGTACAATTCATGCATAGTCAAGAAGTGAAAAAGTATTCATTTTAGTTTTTATGATCAATTAGTTAAGTGTATGCCTCTTACCTATTTTTATTTCTAATTTTTTTTTAAATTAAATTTCGCTGACAGTCTTTCGAAGAATAAGCATTTGCGTTTAAAAGTTTTCTCTTTTAGCATGATATTATATTGAAGTTTTATATAGTTTATTTTGTTAGTTATATTATTACTAATTGTGTAAGGTATATTATTCTAAAATAAAGCATACGTACAAAATGGCACCGCTCGATGGGCACGAGGAAAAGTGCACGCGTACGCACACCATGCAGGAAATGAGAAAAGCTGAAGTGTGAAATTGCAAAGAGACCAGCGTGCGTACGTTTGCGATCGAGCGAGCGCGTGTGTCGTGTTGTAACACAACCTTCGAATCAGTTCATGCATCTTGCACGCGGCTGGCGATAAAGCCGAAAGAACCGGAAGAACTTGGCAATGACGAAGAAGACAGAAGCAGAAGAGCAGCAGCAGCAGCAGCAGGAAGATAAGGCACAACCAGCGACTTTTATTATCACTACACCAAATAGTATCGTATCGTTTCGCAGACGCATGCGATTGATTCGAGACATATCTACTACTCACATAACTACTACGATATATAAAGAAAACATATTTTCCAAGCGAACACAAAGATACTTGTTAAGCAAAATAATGGCATTTCGGGGATGCCGACGAAGCGCGAAATCAAATTAATGATTCAAAATGCGACGGTTATGATGATCATTATATGAAGACAAGACACATCTTTTCAATGCTCAAAAATGTGTTAATATTTAATAGTTAACAAAGGAGAAAACAAATAAAGTAATTGTTTAAGATTTAACGAGAAGAGAGCGAGAGCGAGGAAGAACGGAGAAACCGAGACACGCTAGTCCCTCTAAGCAGAAACAAAACTTATTACACAAAGTGAACATTTTTCGAAATCAGTGTGGTGCTTCCGCCATTTCTTTATTCTTATTCATTAAACATATTGATTTTTCTTGCGTATTACTAATTAATTTCGTTAAGCGATTTAAGGGATAGGAAATGTTAAGATTTTCAATATTAATATTAATTATATAAAACCTAATCGTTAAGAAATCATGATAATGGCGACTTGGGGGCCGACAGACAAAATTTCGCAATGTGATCAGTTAGTAATTTGACGATTATGAACCTAGTTATTTGGGCAATCGAGCCGAAATGTGAAGCAATTGCGTTCGAATCCGCCGATATGATGAGGGTGGGAGGTAGCAAAATCCAGACGACCAACAACAACAACAACAAGCATAGCGCGCGCGCCTTGAGAATTGGCTGCTAATCATTTGTAGTGAATCACGCCAAATGAAGTTCATGATTTTCATACCTTACCTCGGTGGCAGCGTGGGCGCACGCACACGTTTCATCCGAAGTGGCGTTGCCAAGTTGATAACAAAAATACTGCTGAGATCCGCGCGTCTTCTCACATCGCTCGTACCTTATTCTGTTCGAAAACGCTCTCTCGCCGCTTCGGTCGTGTGCGCGTTCCACCCTCGCATTGACACAGCGCAGCGCAATGCATGCGCGTTTCTTCCTCCCCGTTGGTTTTACCAAATTGAACACATTGAGTACGCTTTAGTCAAAACTACTAGTGTTGTGCACAAATCATTTACATCCGCGCGAAATGCATATGCTAGGAAGACCTAATATTGGCGGCCGAGCGCATATGCAATGGGCGAATGCACACCGAGGCATAAGAATGATGCAACCCTAAAAAACCTTTTCGCAGTGTCAATGCGAACGAAATATACAAGTCTCGCACATCTTTACACATGCGATCTATGTTCGACTTACACACATAAGACACACGCATATATACATCTACACGAATACCCCTCTTTTACCTGTGATCTCCTTTTCCTAACGTTTTAAATTAATTAAATTATATTAATTGCATATAACCTTACACATAAAATCAACTAGAACTACTATATACATACATTACTAAGAGGACAAAACGATAAGAGTTAAGCGGAAACCTAACTAAATTATGAGGTATGAATAGATATAAAACTATATCAGCTTGTATTTGTATGACTTTAGAAGAACTATTAAATTAATGAGAAAAAATGAAGAAAAAAAAAACGAAAAAAAAATAAACCAAACAAAATTGCTAAATGCTAAACTTGTATGTGATCTGATTATAAATAAGCCAGTTTTTGCAATTACTACCGAGAAAAAAGAAATTGAAGAAACTTATGTATATCTTACTAAGACTATTTGACGATATACAAAGCGATAACAAGAAGTGGATAGCGCGTGTGAGTGAAGAGTGTGTGAGCACTTGGATGTGAGAGATGCACACAACAGACACAAAAATTCGACAAGCGCGCATAATAACGTCTTTACGCGGCGCGGCGTTTTGCGTGGCGGGCCCGCACGTTGGGCGTAAAGCAAAACATTGCGAATGATGGGAAGAAATTAACACCACAATCAATATTTAGACTGCACGCTACTAAGAAAAGTATTCTTTGATGAGTAAACTACTACAATATTTAATGATGAAAGTAACCTAGTAAATTAAGTGTTTAATTATTAACGATAAACTAATATAAAATATTCATATGAAGTCATATGTACGGCATATTATAAACGGAGAATACAAGTAACTTTAATAACACACATATTGATTGCGAAAAGTTTCTTGTGCTATGCGGCGCAAGACGAAATGAACCGAATCCCAAAAACAAAATAACTAAATACACACAATTACGCGTTAGAGGTGGTTTGCCAGCCGCATTGATTTCTTTGGCGTGCGAGATCGAGATAGAGATTTCTCTCACCCTTCGTTTCCCCAACTTAAAGTAATAGGCATATATTCTATTTAGCTACAGTGTATGGAAGAAAATGCTGTGTAATTTATAAAGTATATGTATACATATTTACCTACTTATATTTATCAGGAGAACAAGGATGATAAGTAACGAAAGACATGACACAAAACAAGAAACAATCGGAGCGTATGCACACGTCTTGCTCAATGCGAGCTAGTTTTGATGAATGGGAAAGATGGTTTGCAATTTACGCACGTGCCCCTCTCCCCCACAATAATGAAAGGGATTGTCCGCGAAACGAACACCTGTCTCTGGCCATGCACCACAACCAAATAAAACCAATAAAACTAATCGACAAAAGAAGCGAAATGATAATATGCAAATACGACACACGTTAGGTCTATAAATGGAACATTAGGGTCGATATATCTATATTTAATATTAATATTAATTAAGCATGACGAATATGAGATATCTATGAATAAGCAGAAAGAAAAAGTTATTAAGAATATTCTATTATAATTATAAACTAAACGATAACGTTAAGTGATTTTTAAATGTGCATAACAAGTAACATATAAATATATCTATATTAATATGAATTAATTAATTAAGAACAGATGATGATGATGATGATGATGATGATGATGATGATGATGAAACGTAGTCTGAGTGTATTAATTATTATTAACTAGACTTATGGGCGTAGTTATGGCATATTAAGTAATTCTAAGGACACATTAAGTATATTAGTAATTTATAAGGACAAAAAACAAGAAAAAAAAACAAAAAATACAACTGCTGTGATTCCGTTTGATTCGAAATGACGTTTTCGGCTGCTATCCTTGTGCGGTTATACTTGTGCGAAAAGTAGGGCTGTGCAAAACAAAGCTGATTTTGGGCCGAGGATCGCAAAAACGTCAGTGGAATAAATCGAACTCGTACAATCACACACTTCAATGTGTTATAAACGTGGTGTTCATTGCATATTTAAACTTTAAATTAATTAAAGTAAACAAAACATAGATACAAATGTGAGATATAGACAGACGGGTGGGTGAGATTCCGAGTGGAGAGGCAGATTAGCAACTCGATGCAGAACGAGACGGTAGTGATTACGTACAGTACATCAGAGAAAAAGAGGGTAGACACAAAGCGAACTTAACGACGGCGGGTGTTGAGCATCCAACACAAATGTTTCTTACGCGACCGTCTTGTTTCGGGTTCGGGCAGCAAATGCAAAACGATGGCGTGTGCTTTGGCATGCGTTCGGCGCCAATTTTCAATACGGGAAAGAGCGAATTTGTACGCGAGTCGAAAAATGCGATATCAATTATGCGAAAAGCGTTTTGAGTTTTCGGTACGTTCACACGAGCATATGTTTCAAGCCTACAAGGATGGATGACACGGATTCAATCAATGTGCAACTAACGTACGCACTGATGTCTTTCAAAGTTTTTGAAATCGTTTTGAGGGGTTTTATCGTACAAGTATTTGTTATGAGGGAATGCACGACCGTTGAAAACAATTCAATTTCTAGTATTTGGAGATCATTTTTCAGCAACAAAAAAAAATAAAATAAACTGATACGGTATAGAAAAGCAACAAACATTTTGCGGAATTTAACTAAGACGTTTCATTTGTTACCTGAATTCATTTTCTTTTAAACAATTCACTTACGAACTATGTTTATTGCATTGTGCATAAAGACTGAGGATGTTAAATTTATTTCGGTTTTGATTCATTGACGCAGCTACAAATGCCGATATCGCCTCAATTTGACGAATGGATGGCGAAACAATTGGGAAGTGGGATATTTTCGATAATGCGGAAAATGAATGATTTTATTGCGACACATAGAATTCAAGTCAGATACTACCAAAATGACATGCATCCAACCTATTTTGGGCGAAACGAGAGAGAAAGAAACACGTTGCTTTTACGTAGGACAAATACTAGATTATACGAATATGAATCAAATGCAACGGATCGAAGTCACTAAAAGGAATTATTATGATAAATAATAAGGGAGAAAAACAAAACAAGTATTTTATTGTACACAACTATGTGCTGTGAATCTTAAGTGGCTTTTTAATTTATAAATGAAATATATAAAAATTAAAAACAAAAAGAGAGAAAAAAAAACACACACACACAAGCAACAACAACAACAATTTTAACGAAGTGCGAAAATGTGCTTATACATGGAACTAAACACACAAGACGAGCCATCTGCGTATGAATTTGATAATCGTATGGGTCGCTGCGCGTGCACTGCGATACATTTTACCATTGGCGTTATTCCCGCAAACACAAATTGTTTATTTCGATATCAGAACGAATCGAGACAAGTGTACTTCGCTTATATCACACACCGGGAACTGGTAACAATTACGCGTGCTCAATCAAATTTAAGTTTTCAATCAGTCAATGACTTTTTCCATGAGTAAATTGATTCTAAATACCGTCAATTAAGGTCTAGTGGAAAAATTAGAAATCACACCCATCATTTTGCATCCAAATTTGAATATGACCACCCACCCCCGCCCGATCCAGACTCAAGGTACCGACATCACATTCTTGTCCCGATTCGACCTGATGCGACGCGCCGGACCTTCCCGCTGCGCTGCTGCCCCCGCGCATTTGACGAACGTGTTTGCAACCGAAAGCAGTTGGTGCATGAAACTTGCCTAAATGAAACAAAATAGTCACTTATAATCACTAAGTCATATCGTAATTGCAACAATAATTAAATATTATAGAGATGAAACAGATAGTTGATAATGTTGATAATATTATTAAATGATGATAATATTTAAATATCTATATTATATATCTATATATTATTATACTGAATTATCTTAAAAGCTATTACTAATAGATAGGTTTATAATGGATATAATAACGCAACAAGATGCAAGTCATGTGGCGGAGCGTAATAACAATTTAATTATCTAATACAAACAAATGAAATTATGAGATAGCCGTAAGTAAATGTGAAAAAAAAAAACTAAGTGTGTATGTTTACAAAGAAATGTTGAAAAATTGCCCAAAAATAATGCTCCAACTCGCTGGTATGCAAAAGTCGCTTGTCGCACGTTTGCAGCAGTCAGGTCGGTCCCATCGTCCCATCGTCCCATCGTCTGCATGTCGTCAGCCCTTTGCAGTCGCGCGCGCGCGCGTACTCCATTCGGACGACTTTTGATATGACGTATTCATGAATGTGATTCAATTCCGTCAAATGGCTTTAATCAAGAAGACGTCTGGACGCTTCATTTCGATTGAATTCGGCTATCGTTTTTGAGCGCGTGTGGCGTCCCCGGAAGCAACCACCATCTCGCGAAAGATTTGATCGACAATGCGGACAGCATAGACGAAGTATAAATTTAAAAAAAAACAAACCACAATATATCTAACCAATCTTCTCATCTAATCTATGTTTGCCAATAAATGATTAAATGTATTAGCTCGTAGGTATGATTTAAAAACAGATGAATCTATTATTATGAGTAATATACACTATTAATAGAAATAAAAAAAAAACTTTGGTAAATAAATGTGTAAACAAAGCATATGCAATTTTCATGTCTGATGAGAAATATAAAATAACAACTAGTAATTCTGCCACGAAACGAGTGGCAAAAACAAACGTATGTGCGCGATGCTCCGATCCATATAGCTGCACATCCCTTGCCAAAACTAAAGGGAGATATTACAAATAACACCATTTCTATGTTACTGTCGCATTCGCAATAAAGTTCGTGTATGCGACACTTCACTTTCGGTTGCTCCGAGTTTGGGTTTCGTACTACGAGACAATCTGCACCTGATATGATCAAATCAAAATTACAAGCCGCCGCCATTGTAAGCAATAAAAGATGTTCGAAGCAAATGCGATTGGTGAACCGAGGAAGCAAGGAAAATACGTTACGCATAGACCGCCCACCGTGAAATTGTAAATGCCCATTATGCATTTCAAGCGAGATAAATGATGCGCCCTTTCAATTTGTGGCCTATTTCATACGATAAAAGTACTAGCCGCGAAATTAATCGTACGCACGTGCGCACGTCGTGCATTATTAAATCGATCCGCGTATCCGCGGCACAAGGTGAAATCAAATCAATTTCTAATGCGAGAAGAAGAAGAAGAAAAAAAAGGTAAATCAACAAGAAGAAATTAACGGCAATGAAAATATGACGATGTGAGAAAAAGCTAAATTGATGCTAGCATGTAATTTCGTTTAGGTTTCTATACAGTATTTGTGATCCAAGTGCCACTTGTGTTTCAAGTAAATTTTCGAATAACATAAACAATAAATTAAATAACTAAAATATATGCATAGCATATAAATATACAAACGTTATTCAAGGTAATACATTAAAAATATTCATTGGGTAAGCGAGCAGCAAGAAGACGTTTCAAATCGATACAGATCTTTGCGAAACTCCAACCGATCAAAGAAGCATTGCAATGGGTGGCATATCTGCCTTAACATTATTAAGATTTATGCTAACACCGCGATGTTACCGACTTTTGCCGACCGAATTTGGAATCTTGCAAATAACATATAGTCATTGCTAGTTTGATAAATTTATTGGTGTGCATAAAGAAAACATTGTTGTAATATCGGAGATACACCACCTATTTGGTAGTAAACTTTCAATTTCAATCTGTGAATGATACCTACTAGAATACGTTTTGAGGAAAAAAAAAATAATGGACAATTCAAGCTTTAACGTAATTAGTGATTAGTAAAATTTACAACACAACTAAAGCGATGTGAAGTTCAATATTCATGTACTACATACATAATGAAAAAAAAACAACAAAACACAAGCGCATCCAATATAATGCATATTAAGGGGGGGTGGGGCATCTAGTTCAAAATGATTTGATGCAATAATACTTAGTTGTTTATATCGTTTGATACCGTAACTCACCACCAACTGCATACGATTACAATAAATTGCGCTCAAAACGATGCAACAAATTCTCGTTTCCAAAACGACGACGTGTGGGGCTGTAAGGGGAGAGAGGAGAGTGTGGGTCGCCGGTTAGCGAATGCAAAATGAGAGACGATATAATACAACCTAGATAAAAAAAGCCAAAGTCCATCAAGACTGTCAAATATTTATAATATTTATGTACGTCTTTAGTTAATTCGGAAGCCATATCAATTTGCGATCGACTTTAGTGCGGGAGAGTGAGAGAGACGAAGAGAGTGTGTAAGAGACCCCAAATCGTGTCTATGTAGACGAATTACGCAAACGAAACTGAAATCATTCGCAAACATGTCGCGCGAGATGCAATCGGAAAGACTATTGAATTGCACAATTTACTCCACTACTACGATTCGTTCGCGTCGTATCGCATTTCGCGTTCGGAAAGAATGGCGATATGCTATAGCATTTTTTGCATTTTGGGCATCAAATAGTATGTGAACAGATGATGTTGAAGCCAAAAATCATAAACCAATACACCCTAGTTATGAACATCGTCACATTGCGGTAATAGACAATTATGTACAACATTGAGTGCTCCGTTCGTTTTGCCAAAAAGTAATGAAGTGAAAAAAAAATCAATGAGGAAACTGATTCGATGCAATTGCACATGCAGTAAGTAACACACGAATCCGACGAATCATTGCTGGAATGGATTCTTTCAAATGCAAGAAGTGATCGCTCGTTGTTCACATTCGAAATTAATATACTTATCACCAACAATATGCATTAATAGTAATAAATACGACTACATCGATCCATCGATGAGATTTGTATTTTATTATATACGACGAAAGCAACAAGTTACTCTAAAAATGTTTATGAACGATAACCAAATCACCAAAAGACAACAAAACAAACAAACCATACAATTATATTTAATGAAAACGATTAAAATAAATAAATGGTGTAATGAGCTTTAGCTTTTAATGATAACAAGAAAAAATATATATATAAAAGTATATAAAATATTTAAACCAGAAATACATGATTATGATATAAGAAAACTATATTCATTGATAAAAGAAATTAAAAAAAATGATGAAAACACTGACGATGAGGGCTGAGTGAAATCGTATATGAGATAGCAGAGAAATTGAATAATCAAATAGCCGAGAGTTTTTAGATATCTTATTACGATTATGCCGTTTATTTTTGTGGTAATAATATTACAATTATGATAAACACTAATTGATATGATGACTTATTTATACAACAGATTGATGATAACGATTTAATGATGATAAATGAAGATAATGAATAATATCGTATTTATTATTATGACTAATTAAACGTAAAATTAATTAAAGATTACATTTACATTTAAAGTAAATATTTAACTAGGACGAAAAATTAATGTGTAAGTGAAAGAAAATGAGATTGTAGAAAATGACGAAAAAAATGAGAACGAAATGTGCCTATTCTACATTTTAATGAATATTACCAAATAATGAATGCATTAATGTAAATTAAATTTTAAACAAACTAAAAATAACAAACATATACCATTCGAGAATGTGTTTCATCGTAAATGCGGACAAGGAATATTACCAAACAAGAACATCAATCGCGTGATTTTAATGAAAATATTTTGGTCTCGGTCTTGTGTCCTTTGCCAATAAAATAATACCACAAACACAATCGTAATCGTAAAGATGAGAAAAGGAAAGCGAAGAAGAGGTGCGAAGAGGAGCACAGAGGGCATGTTGAAGTAAATTTTGAGCAAATTCAAACATCGAATTTATATTTGCTATCAAGTACAGCGATAAACAAACAAACATACACTAAATAATGAAACCGAACAGCAATCGAACATCGAATACACCACGTAATAAGAAAGAATATATGAAGATATAAATGGTTGAACTATGAGAGTACTCACTCACACAAACAAGGAAGCGCAAATGTTTTGAAAGTTTATAGGAATCTTGCTAATTAATCGCGGGCGACGCTGATTCGTGTGCAATTCACGAACAAATCGTATCTTATTGTCGTAGAAGTATCACTAGTAAGTACGTACGTATAAAATAATGTTAATTATTAGTTTTGTCGGATCCATCTACCTTACCTATCTTGTGTATTTATGGAACTAGGAAACATTCTATGCTGTGTATATCCCACGCAAACGTTATGGACATGCCGCTTGCCTGTATTCCCTAATTGGATATACATATTATAGTCAGACCGATCAATATTTAACGAATAGTATTAGAAATATATGTTTGTCACACATTAGTATGGATTATCACTAAAAATACATACGCAATTTGAATCCGTTTGCGGGTGATTATCGATGCACTTTGCGAGAGTACATAGAATGTCATACAATTTGTGCAATATTTTATTCTTCGAAAACTACTAATAATTTAACGCCTTCGGTATTTGGATCAGTTGTAACAAAGTCTCTAAGTTGATTAAGTTTTCGAGCAAGTATTATTCGTTGATAGTATATGTATATAAGTTTATTCACGGTATAAATTCGAAAAAAACAAATATTGGAAATTCATTCGGGCGAGATATAATACGCTTTTCTTTGTAACATTTTATTTTCTTCGTTGTTGATTACATGGATTTTTGGTTTTTAAGTGTTGCGTAATGTCTAAGTGGAGACCTTCGACCAAACCGTGTTTCGCGTTCATCATTCAATTCTAATTATAACGAACGTGAAAAACTTCGAATCCGTAGCGCTTGATTCTTGCCATCCTTTGTGTTAACAAACAGAAAATGTAACGAAAAACGTTCAACTCTTGTCATCGCGTAAGAAAATTATGAAGATTAAATACCAAAGAGACAATTGTTTAAAGACAAGATTTTTAAATGTAGATCGAGCAACAGACGTGTCATATTTTTAAATCAAATTCGATTCCAGAATTTTTATATAAGCTAAATACGAGTATTGATAAATTTATTGATTATTTTATAGTTGTGTTAAAGATTTCTATTGAAAAAGTGAACTAATTACGAAACATGAACATGTCCGCCAAATTCTTCCAACTTGTGGTTGTGATATTGAAAAAAAAACGCCCTTTTAATTATACTATAATTATAATCTAATAAGGTTTAGCTATAGGTTTACAATATTTTGAGATAAGTACATTACGAATACACATAATGGGATACTTGAGGGATGAAGTGAAGCATTTCGTTGTTCATTCTAGCGCCTTCGGTTTAGACCTTTGTCATTTGTCACCTCAAACTACTAGGCATGCAATGTTTTTCTTCTTCTCTTATCAATCTACGAACATTAAACGGCGCATACGATTTGCCCCAGTCCCCATTCGTGGAAAACCTAGGCAATTTCAATGTAATGTGAGTATCTAATGTATTCCCGTGATTAATATGAGACAACCAAATAAAAAAAGCACAAATGACTTAAAGATGGAATAGGACAAACATTTATGAAGATTTAAAAAAAATGCTAGTTTGTAATGAAGATATAAACTCATACCTCTTAAGGAAATCTAAGTGCCTCGAATATATCAGTGTGCAATTTTTTCGACCTCGGGCCTCACTTACACGATAAAGCCAAGCATACATTAAGTTTATCATACAAAAGGAGATGAACACGCAAATGACATGATTCTTCTGTGCAGTGACTATCTTCGTTGATCCTAATTGAATTCCGATTGGTTTCAAACCCAGAATAAAGGGCAACATCATATCAACCAATTCCGGACTGTTATGTTTTGCCCTTATTTTCTTGACGCGCCGGTATTGCACAATCTCGATTGAGACCCACATTTTAATTACATTTTGATCATACCGCCCGCCCTATTCTAACAGATAGCATTGATGAGGTAAACATCTACATGAGAAATAGAACAGGAATAGCATACATATAATGAAAGAGTACGAAGATAAAACGCATAGTATTAAATCCAATCGAATAGGTAAAAGCGTAAGTTAAACAAGTTGTAACTAAGACGGCGTATCGCGGGCCGATGAAGATCTGTGTATCAACGTTGGTAGCATACAAAACAGATGCGTAGTGAAGTAAAACATGCAACAACAAATTAAAAAAAAAATCAGAAAACCAACGCGAACTAAAATTTAAATATCGTATTGTAACGTAACTAATGAATATTGTATCGTATCGTATGTAAAAATGTGTATTTGAACGCCTCTTCTCCGGGAGTTTTGCTTGTTCCGAACACTGTCGATAAGATCAAAAACCATTTGGAAGAAAGACAGGTACGATAATAATTCGGCTCGAAACAACTCGATGTTATCCAACGATGAAACATTTCAAACAACTATGACGATTTTTCATTGTCACTTTGATTCGATTTTTATCGAAATCTACTATAAGAGCTAATAAAAAAAAAGAAACAAAACGGAATAAATACATTGCAAATCATGTGACGACAAAACGAAAGGAAAAGAGAGAGTCATAATTCAGCTGATGGAACTGCCAACTTGTTGTATAAAGAATTTTGCAAAACAAAATGAAAACTAACATGTGTATGTTTTCGCGGAAATTTAAAGCATGCGTTATTAAATAAATTCGATTTTAAACGACGGAAGAGTTGCAAGCGTGTACAAAGAAAACATAAGTAAATAGGGTTTAATAAAAAAAAACGAGATCACGTTTAGATAGGGCATAGGTAGAATTTACCACACACATTCAGTGCACTTGAGTACGATGATTTCTTCCCATGGATACTTTTCACGTATTTCATATCCATTCATTCATTCGGCTGCAAAAGGAATGCCCGTTTTGTACGATTTTCTACAGCAATATATCAGTTCGGTTAGGGGACCGGCTGCTGCGATTCACAAATTTCCTCAGCAATTTCGTCGTTTTATTCTAGACTTTTCTTTTAGACACTTGATTGTCTCATTGCTTTGTCAAAATTTGTAATGGATAACCAGGTACACTCAACTTTTGATTAGGTTTAAGCCTTTTCGAACTCAGGATTCACGATTAATTGTCGAATAATTGTATGGATAAGTGATTTTTGATAATGAGCACAAACCTGTCTCTGCGTGATTGCTAGTCTGCAGACGAGATCATCCATACAACTCGCAGCCCTCATTCCATTTCATTCCCCGCTCCATTTAATATCTCAGTTGTTTCCTTCTACTTCCGCCCTTGTTACGCCCCGCATGCGAAACATACCGAAATGTGATTATTTGTGTTGTCAATTTAATACCTACTATTGTTGGAATATCAATTCAGTGTTGTCTTCATGAGCGACATTCCCATTTTCGAATCAAGTACTACATGCAAATAGTTTCGTTAACCACATTCTGTTGATTTGCTCTCTTCTCCTACTACCCTCTTTAAATATAGCTTTGTATTATTAATATTCGTACGCACTCAAAGTGTATTACGAGTGAATGCATCTAGTGACCGCTTTGATGTAGTCTCTGAATTATTTCGGAATATACACATATTACCTACTTAGTGAGTATTGTGAATGCAGATGTATGAAAACACAATCGATTGTTTTCTCACATAATATAGAAAGACTGTAGGGCTACCAGGTGATCGGCATTGCGGTACAAATGTTCGCCATTCGAGCCACGGTGTATTGCCAAGATGTTTGGCGGCGGGGATAAATATTGGGCTGGCAAGTAGTAAATTGTATCGCGTCGAATCGGCGAACAACCGCGTGCCGACGATTCGCAGATATTTATTAGTATGTACGTAGCGTTTAGTTTTTGGCGGTTCTTTCGTGCGAAAGTTGTGTGTATGGGTGTGTGTGCTTGTCTACAAGAGAATTGAATTGAATGGGAGTGCATGATCGGATCCGACCTATGGCAATTACGAACACGATAGCTATCAATCAGTGTTCTACCTCTATATGCAGATGATGCGAGTATTATTAATTAACGGATGCAATTAACTTTCGTCAACAATGTGCCAAATTACGTTTCACCTAGTTCATCACGCACTCCGGCGGGATAGGGAGCGGGGAGGGTCTTGGCTTTTTCTTCTTGCGGACTTGCCCGCCTCTTGGATTGTTTTCTTATTTGCGCGCTCGGTCCGCTCAAGGGAGGCCACCCGGACACATTACGAATATCGAATCTTCGGCGATTCGGACAGCAATGCGACCTCTCGCCTCGAACGCGTTTGGATCCGCGTCACAATCAAAGTATATGAACATCAAGTAATTGTAAAACAAATCGCGTTTACGCTTAATACTGCTGTGTATTTAACTAGTGTTATTATGTAAAAGAATAATGTGTAATAAATAAAATTGCAACTTTGAATTGCACGTGTGGATTTCACGACAAACGTGTGTTACTGACAAAAAGCAACCGCATAAATGTAATCGAACCAAGTCGATTGTAATATTGGAAATTTCTTTCGAAAGACGCTATAGGTAGGGATTGAAATTTCGTCACTCAAAGGACGAGACAAACATGTGCGATATTTGCGCGAATTCACACTTAAAAAACAATACATAGATGCGTAAGTTTTATTCAAGTAAGACGAATAAATCGTAAGTCTTTCTACGCTTAGAGTTGAGATACAAACGATATGTCCAAAATTATTTATAATATAGTATTGAGTTATAATTTAAGTGATTTCCTGCATAGGTTAAAGAGAAAATGATAAAAAAACAAAAAAAAACGAATACCAAGCAAGATTCCTAAAACTTTAACACCTGGGTCATCTTTCAACCTGACCAAAAAATATATAAACAAATAAAATCGTATATTATATACATATAAACATATTATCTTTGTCTTCATTGATACGACGACGTGAAACAATTATGATTGTGACGAAATGAGCAATACATTTACTACTATTATATCAAAAATAAAATCAATGCAATTGAAGCGGGAGGAAAACGAATACTTTCGTTACATAATCGTTGATCGAAGTTCAACTAAAATATCGAAAATGAGTACATAAATAATTAATGGCCACGAGGTACTGTTTAAGTATACTGCAAAGTCAGGAGATATTGTACTATCGTGTTAGCAACGCGACAGAAATGACCGCCCGCGCCTGCCCCACGCCCGCGGAGCGAGGACCGGAGATCTATGCAAACAAAATGTTACGTGCATGCCAAGGAAATGCAAACAAATCTTATCTAGTTTTAGTAGGTTATGGGTTTATTATAGACTTCTAAGAGGAGAATATTATTTCATTTAAGTTATTAATAATTTAAGGAAACGCGCTAGAATTATTATTTTAAACGTAAGTGTTCAATTATCTCTTTAAGCGTCCTAAATGTACTAGTTTTTTTTCAAGCGATTTTTGTTGCGATTTATTGTAGATTATCGAATGATGAGAAGCAAATGTAACCAGAATGATGCATATATAGAACGTATTCGATTACTGAATTGCAATGCCACAACCTACATATACGGTGCACACAAATAAAAATGCAACTGACAGACACAGTAAGCAAAAGATGGAGAAACGAGAGTGCTGCATGGACCGTAAAACGTTCTCATTCGGCTGGGTTGCATCTAGTTACCAATATAATTGCTACCGCGATCCGCTTGAAATGAGTTCTTTGTCAAACGTATGGTAGCTGAACGAACGTAAAACATTGAAGCATCACATTCGTTTTCAAAAGCAAAACTCTGACTGCGTTATATTATTATGTCTTATACAGGGTGTCCGGTGTAAAACGTTACAGCCGAAAGCTGGAGGTAGATTGTGCTAAACCGAGAAGAAAAGTCCTTTACCACTTTGAGATTTGCGCAATAGTTTAGGAGATATTAAATATTATAGTACAGCCAATAGCGTGCGAGAACGCGGCTTACGTGATTACAAAC
>JARJDR010008442.1:0-13090 GCA_030264135.1 Myllaena sp. GC000078 | reverse complement strand
CTCGCCAATTTCTAATGCACTTCGTATTGCGTGGGCGTCGTTGATCATAATGTGCAATATGTAAACGCGCGCTCTTATCAAACGCATAAATTCGCGGCCTTTGCCGTTTAATATGTTAATGCACCGCCATTTGTCATTAACGGTCAATTGAGAGTGTTCGTTATTCATGTAAATTGTACCAACTTGTTGAAAATGAACCATTTCGATAGTGTATTGCTAAAGAGGATTAATTACACTACTATATTTCAATCATTTAATCAATTAATATTATAAATGAAAGTTTATAATATGAATAACGTATTTTGAAACTGAATAAAATTGAGTGAATGCATTAGAGATTTGTAATGAATACAATTTTCCATCAATACCAATAATAAAACCTTCACTCACTGCATTAAACTACTTCATTTAATCCATTACTAGAATGAATTGAAATGCGTAATTTTACGAATCATTCGTATCCTCTCCGCAACATGTAGTACGTATAATAAATTCATTTCCAAATTCGGCGCTCAGCGTAATGCACATCACCACATAATATGAAAATATTAAATTCGCACGACATTTGAAATGAAATATATGTTCATTTTGCCCATGCGCCAGACGGATATTTGACATTTATGTTTTCATACGACAAAATTTTCTTTCGTCCGTCCTGGCTGGCTGCAAAAACATTACACCCTTCAGTAATATACTCGTACAGCAACCCTTTGTGTCTATGTGTCAGTCGTCTTTTGAGAAAGTTTAGCTTTCTTCGGTTGTCAGTACAGTCAACTTTAATGTCGCCAGACGTCGAATAGAAGAATAGCGTCATATACATTTGCCCGGAATGTGTGTACTCTTGCTTGGAGGTTTGCATCAAAGTAATGAAAACACCGCTGCTTTATTAGAACGTATGTCGCATAAATTCTTAAAGCAGCTCCAGTTTGGTTTCGTTCACCGCATGAGCAAACACGTCTTTATTAACTGCGCCGACAAGATTTACTTAAGTTTAAAAAAGAATTTTTATTTTATTATTCTTGGATTCACATGTTGTTTTTTGTATTATCCTGTAGTTTTCCACGAGGCGCTGGCGTGCAAAGTGCAAAACTATTAAGCTAACTACTCCATACATTAAGCTAATAGATTACAGAGAGCTCACCAACGGGGGGTGTAAGGGGTGTAATTTAGCATTTCATTCCGACGAACCTTTTGCATCATCCTTTATTCCGATAAAGTTGGCGATATCTTTTACCTGACTGCCTACACTCTTTCCCTACCCTGTTTTTCAGTTGGTTTTTCCGCGTGAATGTGGTTGGTACGAATACATTTCGTCGTCGTCCTTTGCATGCCCCTTGTGTGAATGCGTGTTCGTCCTTCGTCCTGTATTTAGTCGGAGACATCGGAACGTAATAAACGTAAACGTCGCGGAAACACGTCAAGGATGTAATAAAGCGTCGTCGAACTGTTTAACTTGTGTTTGACTTATCGGCACTGTTAATCAACTGTCATAAATTTCAGTTGGAATGAGTTGCCAGCAGGTAGATATTTATATCTAATTGGTTTATTTGTGGTACCAAATAAGGGACTTCATTTTTTGTTGCCTTATAATTAAGTTAATAACAAATTGTTGAAATTGTTGAACGTATCTTCAATTATAATTAAACCGATCCTTTTCAATGATCATTATTTCTCCCAATACTTTGCTAAAGCCCGTAACGTTGTTTTCTTTTCAAGTCCTCTCAGCCATTTTCCAATTAACAATACGCCAATACTTCAATATTTCAATTACAATCGAGAAGCGATGAGGAGAAGGCGGCTTTCGGCGAAATTGACAAGTTTCAAATACGCTGACGATGAGTGCTCATAAACCAACAAAGAACGCGGCCCCATCCAAGCAGATTCGCAACCTTTCCAACCTCATCCCCTTTGCCTTCTCCACAATGAATTCATCGAACCGTGTGTAGCGGCTTTCTTTTGTGGCGCAAATTCCATTAAAGGAAAACACAAATGGAATGTAAACAGTAGCACGGCGCCATGCCAGCGCCGCGGATTATCGACTGCGCTCGCCAAAATCATAATGAATTACAACGTAAGCCATCAACATTTTTAAGCCAGACTGATTTTAAATTTCGTTATGAAATGCAAAATGACAGGATGCCGCCGGAAAAACTATCATATTGCACGACTTGATGATCACATATTTGTTGTATTAACGTGTCAAATATATATATGAATATTCGCGCCGCGTTGGCATTTGGGCGATGAAATTAAATATGGTTAAATATAATGAACCACGGCCACCCCCCGGCGCGTTGAGCACAAACATAAAAATTGAAAATGCAGATGGAAAATATGGGGATGCGCCTCTCCGCGCCGCGCCAACGCGATGTAAACTAATTGGAAAGTTGAAATTACTTTTGTGCGCATTTCCATTTATTCCGCGCATGGAATAAATTTTTATAAATGAAATTTGAAAATATTGAAATGCGTCGAATTTGTGCGACGAAATATAATTGGCGCGGGGGAGAGAAAAACTGGCGCTGATAACAACATTCATATGGGTTTGTTTTTGTGATGCAGTGTGTTGAGCTTTGCGTCTAAATTTACATATCAAATTCAATTTCGTCGCTTTGATATCAATAAACCACCAAAGTCAATTAAAATATTATTTCGTTGTTACAAAATTCAAAGGATGAAATTATTTATCAACTCTTCAAGAAGTGAATTGAGGGTTGTGCAGCATTCCGATTACAGGTTGGGAGAGTCGGCGCCAGCGAGAAGGGTTCGTTATTGCGGTAGTGACTAATTAAAATCGTGGAATGCGCGAGGCGGCAGGCACGCAGGCAGCAAGCACTTCAGCGAATGCGCGCCCCGGATGTCGGCACGTCCTCTGTGCGCGTTGATCCCGAGCGCCACCGTTCCTCAGTTCCTCCCCCGCACGCATTCCATCATGCATTATTTCGTCCGTGATGAATTATGCCAATCCGACGACGCTCGGGCTCTTGCACGATTCGATTGTTAATCAACATGCCAGCATGTCGACTCGCCTCAGTCGATATTTCCCATTGACTGGAATATTTATTAGGATCTTATAAATCACCCCTTTAGCGAAATATTTTTTTCTATTACTCACAATTACATAAAGTTAATTGGAATTGGTTTAAATTAATAAGGGTGTCCCAAATTAACGCAAGATTTGAATTCGCTAAAAAAGGGCATGAGCATAGTTTGATCGAACATTTTCATAAAATTTTACATTAATGTGGCTGCATTTCGTTAATGCAGCGTTGAATCTTCTCCTTTAATGAACGCGTAGTTGAGGGCTTGTTGACATTGTCCTGTGAAATCAAAAAACCCGCAAAAAGAAATTTAATTGTGGGATTAAAGGAAGAGATTCAACGTTGCAAACGCTTCAACTCAACGAAATTGTGCCTTTTTATGCGAAATGGTCTTGGCAAATTTCGACAATTTAGGGCATTTGTGCAAAACCATTGAGACTATTTCCCCGATGTATGGTCTCATACATAACCATATCTCATTAACAATGTGAATCAATAACAAAATTACAACAAAATTATTAAAAAACTGTGTTTTTTGATCAATTCAAATCTTGTGTTATTTTTGAGACATCCTTTACTAACAATGACATAACATTCATTGAATTTCGTTTAAGTTGATAGAAATGCATGAGGTCCTTGTAAAGGATTCATATTAAATTCGCATACTATCATATGTTTGGGGTTTTGTGCAATTACACGCTTCCACCCCCATCCCGCATGCCTTCAATTCTTCCTGTTGATTTCGCTTGGCTCTGACGGTTGGTGGGATTTGCGATGCGCAACTGATATGCGCCTGCCGCCGCGCGCCGCAAAGGTGAATGATGTGCGGATATTTATGATGCACAAAGAGATGCATGCGCACCTGTGTAGCGGGCGGCACACGCAATTTTAATATTAACATTACCATTATTCTGCTAGCTGCAGCCCTTTAATCGTTCAGTCCTTCAGATGTGAGCGAGAAGGATCGCTTTGTGTTTGGAATATTTATGTTGAGTGAAACTTGATAGGATACGAAATGCAATTTAGTTAGCTTTCCACTAAAGACAGATTAATTTTCTCTTTGAAACATTTATCACACTCGTTCTTTACCGTTGCACTCGTAAATTGTAAGTGCATTCATATTTTTGTGAGTCATCAAAAGAGCAATTACAATTCCATGTTGTTGTTGCTGTTGTTGTGTTGCAGTGCTAATCATTGTTATTATTACTGTGATTGTTGCCTACGCAATTGACATTCAGCCACCGCGTATCATGCACGATGCACCTGAGGGTGATACGATTCAAGTGTGTATTGTTATTGCATAATTATGAATCAATCTATCCAATCTAACCAACAATGCAAGATAATAATAATAATAAATATTATACGAATAAGTATGGCCATACATAGCACGTCTATGCATTCACTGTGATTTTAATTTGTTAATTAGTTTATTAATGGTTATTATCATATTTTTAATTTGCTTTTCACTATATAATTTATTGTTATTTATTAAATTATTTTCAAAGCATCATTTAAATGAAAAACTTGAAGTAACCAATGTTTAGTCTTCAAAATGAGGAAGAAAAACCTGCAATTTTTTTAGTTGTTCTTCTTATAGTTTTCAATGAAAAATTTCCACTTTGTTAGCCGCAGATATTATGTGAAGTGCACAATAACTTTGAAATCCTCGAGCCTTTAGCTTTTCCAAGCTGAAATTCAGCACTCGCCGTTGTTCGTCTTTGGATTGTATAGTTATTTGTGGATAATCAAAAGTGCATGAACGTGGAAACTGCTCGCTGCACAAGCGGCTTGAATCGCGACCGAATTACCAACAATGCGAGCGAACGCAGAAAGGACATACCGCTCTCGTCGGCTAACTATGCGCCTGCCATCATCCATCGTGCAATGTGCAATGTGCAGTCTGCGTCCCACAATCATCACCATACACAAAATGAGTTGTGCGCGATGGCGAAATGCTCAGAACTCAGCCGTAATTCAATTAATGCCGGCTTTGTACTCCGCCTCAATTCCGAATATTTTAATCATGAGTCTAATGGAAAAAAGGCGCTCAATTTGAAATGAGATTTATGCGTTTGAAAAAGTTAACAAACATGGATTTCTCATTCGAATTCCACCTGCGGCAATCATCATGATTTTCTAATTAATTTATTACCGAAAAGCGTTTGTAATGCAAATTTGCAAATTCTAAACGAATGCCGTAATTCCCTCTTCAATCGCATTTTCCATTTTCCATTTTGCCATTGCATCAAACGCGAATAATACGATGATAAAATGTTTTGCGCCATTGCCATCGTGTTGTTTTTAAGGCAGGCAGTCCCCGATCATCCTTGCATGCATTATTCAAATGTACGATTCAATAGTAATTTGTTAGCGGATGGAAAAATCTGGCGATCCTGTTCGCATCCGGTTCGCATGTGGCGCGTTTCACATTGTGTAAATAACAGACATATTTTTGAATGAAATATTGAACGCATATCTAAGCGTGCGTGATAATCGAAACAACCGGTATTTTCAAAAAATCGGAAATAATTTTGCGAGCGTGCGATTCGATCAAGAGTGCTGTTTACGTTCGTTTGGCACGCCAAAGCAGATGTAAATAAAAATTGTTGGGTGCGTGCTAATGATTATTGAGTTTTAATTAAAATTCGGATTGGCACTGGGCAAAATATTTTTCGTGTAAATAAATCGTTGTAATCAGGTATTTGCTCGAAATTATTCTGCGCTGATTACTGAAGCACAAAATACCTAATTTATTATTTGTCATACGATTTATTTGTTTATTATTTTTATCGTTGATTGAGTTGAATTTTCTTGCGACGTAAATACGGAAAAGCCTCTAGTAGTTTTCCAGACTTCAACCAACGTCGGTTAGTAATTGAGAGGAAATGGAAAACTACGGAAGAGCATACGGAACAATTTAGATGTAGTACACCGTGAAAAGAACGGATATAAACGCAAAATTTTCCGGTAAAATTTCCACGAATGCTGTGTATCTTTTAAAATTATACATTTATGTAAGAAAATGAATATAATCCATAGTGTGATTGATTCTTTACGAAAAACACGGTTAGCAACGAAAGCGAAATGAACGAGTGTCATCGATAAATCACAATATTCCGACGCGACGCGCGACGGGCGAAAGACATGATGAGACAACGACGCGCGCCAATTTTACCCCCATCTAACACATGCGGCAAGAATTCCTTGCGCGATACAAACGCGACAATACATTCGTATGCGACACATCGACGGCAACGGCGGCGGGCATCATCATACTTACATAAGGACCGCTGCTGAAGAGCACAAATATGTCACTGCCGTAATAAATTTCTCGACATAGCGTCTCCGCACATACAACACATACACATGCGTTCCTATATGTCCTTTGCGCGTCCTCTATCACTATGACATAAAGGATAGCGCCGAAATATATCTATATTGGGGAGTGCAGGCAGGACATATAGAAATGCTCGGTAACAAGGGCGCTCGTCATTTTTCTTAGTCATTGTTTATCGTGTTATGTCTTGCCGCAGAATTTACATAAATATCTCTTGATGTCTTTCGAATTATTCAGACGAATCAATCAATTCCATTTCCAGGATATTTTGCAATTGCCATCGTCATTATTTATAATAAATTGTAAGAGATATTTTTAAACTTCTTGTTGAACGTTTTTTAATTTCAACAGTATTGTTTGATCTTCAATTTGAAGAGATATATTATGAACTGCAAGAAAAGGCAACCGATGAGGCGAAAAACAAAAACGAAAATACCGTTGAAAGGGGAGGAACACATCCTAGAAAAAGAAAAGCGTTGCGGCCGCAGATATACACTCCAAGCACGCAAAACAAACGCCAGCGCACAACCATTTGTTACTTGTTATTTGTTTTCATCACTCTTCGTTTCGTAGTGTTTTTCCAAGGGTCTTCCTCGCCCCCATTGCGTGTTTTTCTATATTTACTTTAGCGCCTTTCCTCCCCGTCGCTTTCTTTATTTTTTCCGATTTCCGCCTTCACTGTCATTTTTTATTTCATTTGTTGGCCGGCTGCAACCAACATACTTTCGAATCCTCTTTGAAACTGTGTCAATCGGACACGTCACAAAAAGCAAAGCACAACTGGTCGCGGATACAATTCATATTTATGGAGTTTTTTGAGATGAATATTTTTCGGAATTCTTCATGAATAATGAGTGAGTGAGGGAAATGTTGCATTTGTATAATGTTTTCGCTTCATACATTGAAGATTCCTGCCTGTTTGTATTTTCATTCCTGATATTTTCGCTTTTTAGTAATGTCACCTGGACTTTGTGGCAGTCTCGTGACGTTATTTTTTCGCTTGCCACATCCGAGCAAACACCAAAACACCAAACACCTTGGTGCGTTCTTTGTCATGTTTTGTTTTATTTTTTCATTTCATTTCATTTCCGCCTTTTTCCAACTCATCATCCTCGCGCTGTTCGTTCGCATGCGGCATGGCACGCAGGCGTGTATTGAAGCATAAAAAGGACGACACCGAGATATGACGTGCGAAAAAATGCGCGGCGCAGATGGAGAAATAAAAAGCAGCTAGGTCGATGCGCAAATACGCACTGGATCCGCCAACTTTGATAAAGTTTGAGTAGAAAAGTAGGAAAAAGTATCAAACCGGAAAGTGGAAAATGTCATAAAACTAAAACAATATATAAAAACAGATGATCTGCACTGCTCGAATGCTGGATGGCAGGCAGCGACTTAGAACAGCAACTAGATGTTTCTTGTTTGGACAAATGACAATGAACAGCCGTGTAAGGACGCGGTAAAATATTACACTGTGAGGTAAACTTGTTCGCAAACAACTTTCACAAATCTTAATTTATATTTTCGAATTAAATCTAGCAAGTTTAATTTATTGTTGGTAAGAATAAACCGATGACAACATTATTCCATCAATGCTGGTCTACATTTATGCAGTGCCGAGAAAGCTTGATGCATATTCAGTCGAATTCAAATGCGTTCTCGTAGGAAGCGTCAGTTTAACCTTATCCAACAAGCATTTTCTAGGATAGTACCGAGGATCAGGCTAGCCATGCATAAATGCATAGTCTGTACCGCAATCCCATCGAATTGCTAAACACGTTGTCGGAGCATAACGCGCCGGTGGTAATAACTAATAGCTCGAACGGTGTGGGACGTTTGGGTCGTCCTCCTGTTTCCGACGCATATCCTCCACCTCCTTTTCCGCCATCACCTCGGCTTGGCAGGAAGAGCTAGCTCGTAGTCACGCGAACATATAGTTTTCACGAGAAAAATTAGAAGGCATGCTTAAAAACAATCCTTACACATGAAGAAAGAAATTGCTATTTAATTTGCTTATTTTCACAATACACGCGACATTATTATAGATGTATTTTTACCCTGATGCAAAACATAAAGTAAAGCAAAGTATAAAGTTTATCCTTTGATACTTGTTTTTCCTGTAAAGGGCATGAGCATGAAGCAGGACAACGTGATGCAAAGTGAGCAAAATTAATTAAAAGCGACGCTAATTAATCATGGTTCGGGTTTCATGTCTCTGGACGGTGGACACAACCTTGGAGTCCAACATTATCCTTGATTTTATAAAATTTAATAAACCTACGTAAATATTCCTAAAATACTTTTCCAATTTAATGTTAAAAACTGTTATTATTTAGATTTTTGTACAAAATCAAGTTCGACACTAATTATATGAACATACTTAGCATACGTGCCGTCATTATTTCATTATTACCTCCTTGAAGGAAGCGTTTTTGACATGTAATAGTTACACGCCAATTTAATGTAGGTGGTGTAGAGCAATGTAACACCCACGTATTTAGTTAGACGCGTGTAAATATGTATCCTACAAACCACCCATGTAAATACATCGAAGATAACTCGACCTTCAAAATACCCCTTTTCCAACCCCTTTGTATTTCTACTCCTTCTGTGGTTAACATGCTTGGTGTGTGCTGCGTGATATCGCGAAGAAGCATCGAAAAACAGCGTAACCCGTCATTTCCTCTAATTTTCACCCGGTAATTATTTTGCACGTCAATCGCGCACCCCATGAAAACACACAAACGATTTGCATATGAAATGATATGAAATCATTGTTAATTGGCAGAACCTTTGTTCATCATGTCTCAAATAAAATTATATGTACCACAAATTACTTTGCAAATTTGCACCCTGTGCCATAACAACATTGGTGGTTCGCCCGGGGCGAGAGTAATTGTAGTAAATTTGGTTTTGTATGGCGGCATCGCAGATAATGGACCAGTAATTAGAAAATTCGGTGCGGCGACAACACTAATAAAGCGTAACAAACTGCTGTTTAGTGTCACATTCGTTAGTTGTTGGCGCGCCGGCAGGAATTGGACTCGTAAATTTTTGCATGTCGGGTCATTTATAACACGTGTAAATTTCCTGCCCTGACGCCGACGCCGACGGCAGGGTCATCCCAATAAACAACATACCCCCGATAAATATTTGCGACTATTGTGAACAGCGAAACGTGGGACGCTAATGTTTTCGGTACGGTTTTTGCAATAAGGATTTGTTGATCAATCTGTACCCGGTGGGATGCTGGACACAACGCTGCCACATTATTAAAACGAACGTTGGCAGCCAGAGAGAGAGTATTTCGCCGCATTTTGCACACACGGTACGTTGGTAGGTCGGTGCTCCCTCTCGGCGGGTGTTATTTGTAATTAACTTTTATTGTCTACCGACGCGACGCCCATCACCTACTACTGGATGTTGTCCAAACAAACTAAGGCCGTAAAACTGTCGCCTGTGCAATCTCACAATCACACGAGTTGCCAGTGAATTCTGTTTAGCTTTATCTCCATTTTGTTGTAGCTTTTTGTAATATATTTGCTGCTTCAAATGAATCATTGCTAAATCGAGTAGTATTTTGACGAATTGAATATGTAGGTAGTAATTAGTTTCGGACTGAAATTCTTCCTTATTTGATGGATGTGAACATTGAACATGATATGCCACGCCGGGGCCGTAATCATGCGCATTGGCATCAATCATATTCATTCCCGGAAAAAATAATCACCACCCACTCTTCCACTCTTCCACTCTTCCATTTACGCTGGTTTTTGGTATGCTAAAACCGCGTAACTATTTGCTAGCAGCTCACCCCCAAAAAATGCTTTAAACATTCCGCTAACGAACATGATCCGTGTGCGCTCATCATTTCAATCAACTCTCTCTCTGCATGCGCGGTTTTTTACGCGCTCGATAACGCATCCTGTGCGCCGACACGCGATATTCACTCATTCGTGTTCGGAAAGCGCACAAGTGGTCATTAGGTAAACACATTTCGGCGAAAAATGAATGAATTTGTCAACGTTACGCCCGATAATTACATGTCAGCGTCAATTTTTCCAAAACCATGGAGTCGGCGCTTCGCAACTGAACTCGGGAAACTGTAATTAATCCATACATAATTAAAGTTAATTTAATGTTGATTGATAGGTTTCTTCCTGGGTTCGTGTGTTCGAAAGGGATGCTGGTTACCATGAGATTGCGATTCATGTTCATATATCACTTCCTGTCGCATGCTACATGTTTGATCCTATCTAGGACTATGAATCATATAATAACGGTGTGAATCCTTCATGTCCTGATTATTGTTCATAGAATATTTGGTTAACTATGATGAGTCTTAAGCATCTTTTTAATTGGTGTACAATAAATATAATTATTTTGACAGATAAATACGAAAAAGATTGATAATAAGTAAGCTCACAAAATCGGGGTTCAAATGTTTGGTAATCGGTAAATGGAAAATGCGTTTGGCTCGCGGCGAAAATCAACATGAATGATTGATTTGCGCCAATCGGCCGCATACGCACATTATCGGCTGGGGGGCGCAACAGACGAAATTGCTAAAATCTCTTCGACCTTATACATGCATCCTCGTATTCATCCATTCCCAGTTCCATTTTTACCTCCGCAAAAAACAATTCATGCGTGGGCCGAGAAAAAAGGATATTTCCATGCTCGCCGATTGCGGTTTAATAAATTGATGAATTTAGCAATGCCGGTGGACAGGAATTTCGTTTCGCAATTCGTCAAATGCGACAATTTGTCGATTTGTAACGATTTCCACTATTCCCAAACACCAAGCGAAAAATGGTTACCATTGTCAAATTCTTTCCCCAACAATAGCCAAAAGCTGATGAATGCCCCCGAATCGATGCATTATTAAAAACGTGACGTGTTCTTCTTATATATAACGTGTTGCGGAAGAAGAAAGATTCGGTGTGCGCCTCATCGAATCTATCCGCAAACACAATCCGAAATCGAAGTAGTCGGCTTTTCCTATATAAATACAAAACGTCTATGAGGAAATATCCGAAAATAAGAGATGTGGAGACAATATACACAAAAAAAAAGGCGCAAATCTATCAGGACAGCGGCGGCGATCGTTTTACCCAACAAAACGTGTGGAAGCTTGGGACATTTGCGCGCTTCTATGAAAGATATTTCTTTATATTTGTACGCCACTTCCGTTTGCTTCCGTTCCACGCAATGCTGATAAACCGATTTTCCGTTATATTTATTGTATTTGTTCATGTGTGCCGATGACGTAACGGCATCCGGATGGATTTTTTCGCTGGCCTAATTTTCTCCTTGCATAAGATTATTAATTGATAAACTTTATACAATCGATTAGTGTTTAGGCTCATTTCACATTTAACCATTAGTCTAAAAAATGACAGGCGTAGCGTACACAAAAAAAAACCGGCTGGCAGGCAAAAGGTTTAAAGAAATCCGCACACAAAGAAAATGTAGGGTAAAAACCCCACTCACCCCCTACCCACTGTCAGTGGCTGCTTTGCCTGCGCCCTGCGCGTCGCTTTTCCTCGAAAATCCCGCACAAAACATGTTCATCTTTTCCATCCATTTACCTCTTTTTTTCTAGCTCATTGGTTCGAAAAACTTGATATAGATAGAAGAAAAAAGCCATCATGATGGATTGTGCTAAACAAAGGGAGCATCAATATTATCAAATGTTGCAATGTTTAAAGTACATTTTGAAAATGTTAAAATGTGTATTGTAGGAAGTTAATAATAACGTTTACGATGTTTCTCCCAGCAGCGGCGACATTTAGGAACCATTCAAGAAGACGTTATTCTGGATTAAGTTTTACGCAGTCGTTAATGATGATTTTATGGCGCCGCATGAAAAAACATCACTTTGATTCCGTAGCAAGGGAGGAGGATTTATGTGCCCGTTTGCAATGAAGCAGCACACATGCGCGAGGACAGTTTTAGCGCAAATTCAATGCAGCTCCGCGCCGCGACGACAGGTTAACATTTATAATCGTACATCGGTGTTGATTAGAAGGTCTCCGGTGCGCGAGTGTAAACAGCGATGTTGTACGAGTATTTTCAGTGACGTGGCGGGTGCAATGCTGACTCAGCTTGATGGCAACGCGAGTTTAAAATAGAATTTCATTTTAAATAGACGCGCACTCAAGATAGCCATCGGATCAAACCGGAAACTGTTTCCCATTCTACGCTTAAGTGATTAGCAAAAGCTTTCTTTTCATTTACGACCTTCACCTGGTCGAATCAATCTTCTTCCACGATTCATTCAAAAATGGGGGCAAAAAACTAGGATAGTTTTCAATTTAAAGCGATAACAATTCGGATTTATTCTTTTCTTGCGAATCTATACAATTTCGATGGGAATTAACCGGGTTACTAATACCGCAGCCGCGCGAAGCAGAAGTGGAAACGGGCAGGATAAGATGCAAGATCTGAGGAGGAGGTGGAGGACTTCATTTCGTGCGGATTACAAACCGAAGCGAAACTACACATTACGCGTATGGGAAAACGTCTAGGCTATATAAGATCGCGCGCCATCCACATACTCGTATTGTGCGATTTGCTATGCGCACAGTGCACTGGTTTACTACATGGACACTAATTCGCGCATGTCCTCGCTGCTGATGCGGCGCGATGTGGGGCGCAAGCTGTCATGCCACGCGATGATTCCCAGCGCAGTTGTTGTTGCTGATGC
>JARJDR010008436.1:0-38013 GCA_030264135.1 Myllaena sp. GC000078 | reverse complement strand
GAGATAGATAACGAACGAAATAAAATACTTACAGAGATATACAATGCTGATTGTTCCTCGATTAATTCCATCCATGCGCATGAAGCAATGCTATTTCGTTAATAATATTTAATTCGCCTTCGACCATAGGCAATATATTAAATAAAAATAAATGAAAGAAGTTGATTTGCAACAATCGTGCCGCATTGTTTATCGCGAATTAATTGGCAAGGCAATATTTTACGATGGGTTACGTCAACACGTTACAAATTGTTTTTCGGAGTGAGAATAAAGCGCAGCACGCGCGCAACAATGAATTCGCCAATTACCGATCGTGGCGCGCAGATAACCAGCCGCGGCGCTCACAATATCAACAGCACCAATTCGCACGTATTGCTTTATGAAATTTCATTTCTTCTAACGCGCCGCCCTCCTTTGGTTGCGATTAAATTTAAAATTTAAATACAAAGTGATGGTTTCGGAAATGTCAAAAGTTATCGGTCGCGAAAAAAAAACAGCGTTCAGCAGGTGAGAGGTAGAGAGAGAGAGAGAGAGAGAGAGAGAAGGGCGGCGTCCGCCCCGATGGGATGGCATTGTTGTGTCCGAACGATAAGGAATCTGCACGCCGGTGATAAGCGAACGACGGCGCGGTGTGCGGTGGTGGTGTGTGTCGTTCGTCCGTGGCTTGAGCGATAAGCGCCTTTCGAAAATGGAATATTCGTGTGCGAAAAGGGGGGGTCTGGTTGGTTATCTTCGCCCCGATATCGCCTCATTGTTTGCCGTTTTCCCTCGCGCGAAACTAACCCAAACGCAAACATTTCACATGCGATTGATGGAGAGGCGTAGGAGGAGGAGGAGGACGATGTAGATGTAGGGTGGTTATGGCAAATATAATTAGCCACATGTGAGATATCGCTTCTTTTGCGTGTGATGATCGCAATGTGTCGTCGGTCATCGGCAACGCGGTGAGAAGAGAAGGTGGTATATATTTAATGTGCATCGGCGTAAAACGAATTCGATGTTAATGCGCGACCATATCGGCGGGCGGCGGACGGATAAGGATAACAGTCGCCCGCCTCCAAGCATAATGCACTTAAATCATTGATAATGAACAAAAAGTTTTTTTCAAAAGTTGTGTTTCTTTCCTTGTTGTTTTTATTTCTGTATGTGTGCAAATGGGCGATGTGAGTAATCGGGCAGGAAGTTCGATTTCGATTACGATTCGTTTGAGTTTGTTTTTAATCGCTGCGAGTTTTCCAGGTGCTCGAAGGTTGTTGACTTTATATACCACTATAATTCATTATCTTATGGTGGTTTTTATAAGCATTTATCGCCATTGGCCGTTGATTATTTATCGGGTGCTTCTGAGTGCTCTGAATGCTGTTCGGGATTTCTTCACGCATGGTAATTAATAAAAGTTCCAGGTTCCAATCATGTTTGGAGCTGTGTGGCGCTGGCGCTGGCTCCCGCAAATTTCATTTGCGACAATGACAGTGAAGCTATAACACCTGTTGCTTCCCACCGTTCGTTCAACAGTCGACCCCATGAACGACTAACTTGCCATTTGGCATCGTCTACTTGAAAAACAATTAATTTCACATTGATACAAAACTTAAGCATTCTTTATATAAATAGAATTAGTTATAAAAACTTGGAGGGGTGCTAATAAGTTAGATAGTTTGATGAGATTAGCGCGATGAGATAGGCAGCGTGACGGGTTTGGGTTGGTGTGAAGGGTGTCCCTACTGAGAGGGGTTGGTTGCATCGAGCACGTGGGGCAAGCCATGCCTGCGTGCCGTCCGTTCAGTTTGGTTGTGGCGCTCGTTGCGTTTGCATCACACATCTACCGGTACAACGCATTTAGTTTCTTGTACGAAGTTTAAAACTGGAAATTTAGTGTATGTGTAAAATAATGTCAGTTCTTCGCAATGGTGGAATTTAAACATCGAATCATGGGTGAGTTATGGAGATCTACCTATTCCTCCTTGCTGCAACTATAGCGCAGTTTATTGTGCAATATGCGTTTCTTGCGCGTATGCTGAGAAACATCGGCTTGCTGACGCGGCGTTCACATAACAATCGAGATAACCTGCAATGCAACGCAATACCTAATTAACGTCTGCGCCATCATCTTACGCCCCAACGTTTTATTACGCGATTTAATTATGAAAACGAATTAAGTACCTACCTTACTGATGGACGCACTCATTATTTAATTACACCATGCAAGCATCATACACTGCGCCGTTGCACTAAATATTATAATGTGCAAATACTAAAGCATATGTATCATGCAGAGCAATACCACAAGACAATGAATGACGCTTGGCATCTTTTCGAAATAATCGACGGTTGCAATCTGGACTCCAGTGCTCGGCATTAACATGACATTGTCACAATGTTTATGATGATGATCTTATAATAAGACCCCACGCAACATTCTTCATTTGTCACAAATCATAAACTCCATGCACACTTACCTGCGTGCATACTTCAAAATTGTCTATATGCAAAAAACCGCGCCGCTTATCTACGATGCGCGCATTGAGCGTTTTTCGTATTATTTCGTCGCGTGTTATCGCCGGGTGGAATCTCGCGGTGCGCGCGCGCGGTGTGCTTATCACCGGCGCCGGATCGCAGGCGGTTGCATTAGTTTTCGTTCGTTCGTTCGTTGGTTCGTTTCGCGTTCCCGACTATCTATCCATCTATCGTGCCATCCCGAACGAACGTCATGCATGGTGCCGCGTGCGAGATGGAGAGCGGGCTGGCCGTGTGCAGACGAGCAGATAGATAACGCGTTGTCGTCGTCGCCGTCCTCTCTCGGAGAGCGCCCAAGATAAGATCTCGAACGAACGAACGAACGAGCGCGCGCCCTCCATTTTCTCCCCGTTATCGCGCATTGCGATCGAAGGCCCTCCTCCAGGGCACCGAGCGCGTTCTTATCGCCGCGCGGGGATCGGCGCTCTTATCGGCCCGGAGACGCACGTCTGTCCCGATCGACATGTGACATGTCGCCGGGCGCAAATTTCATTTTCTTTCAATTCAAATTGCATCCCAAACTAATAGTGTGCTGTTTTTATTGTGTTTCAGGTGAGTTCCAGTCGGCTTTATGATTAATTTGCGGTTGACGTGAGTAACGAGTATAATTTGATCGCATATAATGGATATTGCTCACTCGGGCGCGCTTGTGTGTGCTACTTCTCATCGGAAAAGTGCGCAATATTTTCCGAGTCACAAATTACATAATCTACTGTACGCAACGCCATCGGTATAAATAAATAATTGGTGATTGGATGATCGGTTATCGGCTGCTTATGCGTCCAATGCATGTGCATCATCATTACAATCATCGTCATGTGTGTTTTGTTGGCGAATGCAGCTCTCTCATAGATTACAGATAGCCGTATAGATTACATAGTCGCGCGCTTATCATCGTTACGATCGACACACGCACACACATGCATAAGAGCTCGTCGCTGGCGTCTGCAGTCGAACTATCTGCCTTGAATCTACGGTGCATTTATCCCACACTCATTATATTTGTTGCATTACCTGTGCATGGTGTTAGGAAAAGGATAGATGGAAACGAGATCGGCCGAATGGATAATACCCACGTCCATCCTGTCCGCCGTCTTCTTACCTGCTGCTCGCGCGCGCTGCTATCGCTGATTGAAATCTCATGCGTTTTACCTGTAACTTGATATTGAAGATCTTATCATCGCGTGCGCGCTCACCACACACATTTGAAGTCGTCGCATATCGGTTTTCTCGCAACGCAACGCCAAAGCAAGGCAAAGGCAAGGCAAGGCAATTGTTCGCTGGAAAATTAAACAAGTTGTTTTTATGCGTAGCGAAGAATGAAGTAAATTAAGCATGCATTATTTTGCCCGGCGGTGAAATAAAATCATTATCGCTACCTGGCGCGAGGTTGGGAGGAGGGCAAGCGCGTCCGTATCGTGATCGTGTCTCCAATGCTGGACCCTTATCGCGTCGTTGATAGCAGAGGCAGGCGGTAGGGAATGGAGCATTACGGGAGTTTTGGTACGTGCCTTCTGGTTGGGCGCGATAACGATAGCGTGTTATCTACACCCCCGCCCTCCTCGAAAACCCCTAGCATAGACGAATGAATGATAAATTGCACTCGCTGCGTAATACGGGCGGCGCGGGCTTCCGTGTCGATCGTCGGGCATTTTTCTTCTTTTCCACCCGTCGACTCGCCCGCGCTCAAGTGCTCGTTATCTGCGGCGGGTTTTTCGATTGCTCGCCCAAGTCACATTCATTTCGATTTTTAATGATGGAATGAGATGGCAGGAATTAAAGGTGTTGAGTTGAGATTGTGTGCTTTCTCATTGCGGGCATCAAACGCACATTCGCGGCAATTAATTATTGCGGCATCCGCTCGCAAACACGTGTTATGCACGGCAACGGGGAGGAGGTGGAGGACACGCAAATGTTGTTTCCTGCGCCGGCCCGTGCGGTTGGTTTTCCGCGTTTATCTATGATCATCATGCATGTGTAGCATAGCTCTCGGTATTCTCGGTCTACTCGAATTGCATAGAAAGAGTCGCATACGAACAAGACAATACTATCACACGCGTTGTGTATGAACAAAATACGTAGTGCATTTTGCTGATAGTCAATCTGCGCCAAGTAACAAGGATCGGGCGTGCGGCGACACGAAAGGTACGGAGCAATACGTAGCTACACATGCATACAAGGCAAGAAACAAGAAGAAACGCTTGGGTTATAAATCGCACGAAGAAGATGCACGAATCGCAATTTAGGGCTAACTAAGTAATTTTTATGAATAGTAGCGGTTTTCGAGCGCAACATGAAAGATTGCCTAATTTGAAATTTGAATGTTGCATAGAAGAAGAAATGTTAATTTCACCGTTATAGATGCGTATCTGTGATATCCCGTGTGTGTTGATGATTAACATTTTGGGACTTCTTGCTGGTTAGTTAGAAAAGCGGAACAAATGAAATGAAATTTTGATTGAAGCTGCATCTCTGCGCCATAATGCGTGCGAACATGAGACAATAGTCGACTGCGCGGCGTTCGTTCGCATCGCATTCACTTCTTAAGCATTTTTCTATTTCCAAGCGAAATCTTACCGACATTTACGTTTACTTATGCAGTTGAATACGTTATGAAAATGGAATAATACCTACATCTTTCATCTTTTCGCGCGCTCAGCATGATGCTTGCTTACAGTTGGAAGAATGGCTATGTATAATTTGTTTTCAAAGAATTAACTGTTTCATTTGATGCTGACTGTAGTCCTCTCTATGTGTATGTATAGATATTTAATTTCATTTCGGCATAAAACTATTATCACCATCATCTTCATCCCCTTATCGGCGCGGACTTATTCTCGGGGAACAAAAGCCGAATTAAAAGCCTTCTGCGTAAAGTTTTATCGGTGCGCACGTCGTACTTCATTACGTGCACATCCGAAATGCATTGCGACTTGACGACGCCGACGGGCGATGATTCATTGAAGTATGTGTGGAAGCGTTGATAATATGTTCATGCGCACTTAGCGAAATACTGCAGAAGAAGAAGAAGCAGTGCTTATTGTCGGGCGCCCCAAACTCCCCAAAGTACTACACGGACTACGAGTACATTTCTCATCTGGAAGCGGCAACATTACCGGTTTGGCGTACGTATTGTATTGTGTGCAGATCTGTAAAGTCTTATAACATGTCGTATCTAAATCTCTGCAGTAGTAAACTATTCCATCATAACAAACGCAAAACGGTGTGCAGCGAGACGACAACGACGCCGAGGTGTTATAATAATGCGAAGCAACCAACGCACACGCATGCACTGAGTCTATGCCATTCGCGTCGCCTCTCAAGTCGTTGTTTTAACGCGAGGAAATGACGTGTAAGGTGTGCACCTTGAATACGTAATGAGTGCGTCCGAGCTACAATGTATATTCCTCTCTCTCCCAACCCACAAAAGCGAAACTATAGCACTTACTCTGGCGCCAAACGTTTCTAATACTCGGGCTTGTATCTTTAATCTTTGTCAAAATGTCCTGCTAAAAGGAAATTATGCGACCCCTTCGCCTCCCTTGCTGGTCCTTCTTGGGATGCGCGACCAGCATATCAATGGCGTGCGCGCATCGCCCCGTCATCGGATTATGTGCGCTCGATGGTGCACGCAATGTATGATGTACGAATGATGATGATAATCGTCGGTTTTTTGGGTCTCTCCCGAAGGGTTTGGACTGGTTTGCTTAGATACGTATTTATGGGCAAGCGACCATATAAAATATCTCTTTTGTTGCTGAATTTGTTTATCATATTTTTCTAGCCGTTTCCGTATTTTTAATTTATTTATTTTATAGTCGATTTAGTATTATTGTTATTTGAATAGCGAAAATTATCATATTTTTAATAATTGTACAAGAAGCTGTGTGGACCACAGTGTGACGCGCTTGTAATGGTCATAGCTGCAGCCCTTTTCCGTTATCGGCGCGCGGCCAAAATGCGGCCGGCCACTAAAAACGCGGGCGAATCTGTCGAAATGATCTTTATTGTTCCCCCATGCAAAGCGACGGGGCGCCGATCGCTATCATCTGGCCACCACCACCACAACGGCAGCAGCAGCAGCAGCAGTCATCCCTCTCCTCTCTCCGCGTGTCGCCATCGCGATTTCGACGCAACCCGCGCAAACCACACATGTCCAGCGGGGGCGACTCGTAAAAACGTATATGTAAACCTACATTGCCGTGCGCAAAACCGCCAAAAACGCGAAGAACAACGCCAGCCGCGAACAATTTTTTGCCCGCCAAACATAAACTCGCGCGCGGGCACGGCAAATAAACGTAACTAATGACTTGTGCGCCCTGCGCAAATAAAAACTTGTGTATAAATAATTTTTGCGCAAACAAAACATTTGTGCACCCCGCCCGAAAAACAAGAAACGCATAGATAATACTCGCCTGCATGCTTTATGCAGCTTTAATCAAATTTATGATATTTTGAACGATGACTGCGAATTTTTTCGCTGCGCCTCTCTCGCGCTCCCTTATCATATTCTTTATTTATTCTGTATATTATCTCGCTGGTGCTCCCGCCCACCTCACTTAACTCTTGACATTCGCGCGCATTCTTCGCAAAACTTAAAACTTTTGTTTATCTCCTCGCGCGTGGGGTGGGAGGGATGGGGGTGCGCTGTCGGTCGATGGCTGTCGCCTCTGTTCTTTTGCCGTTTGCAGGAGCGGGCGCGCGCGCGTTCTCTGATTGATGAGTCGCGATAACCGTCGCCGGCGTTGTGCTGCTCCGCCGCGTGCTTATCGCTCGCGTTCCATGCACCACCTCTTCCCCCCGCCCGCGTGCGCATTTCTGATCCACCCTGTTATCGCTGTGGAGGGCGATGGCGGGAGGAGGAGTTTGTTATCGCGATGCGCTGCGTTACGGCTTCGGGCATCATCCTCCCAGGGCAGGCGGCCGGCGCGCCGCGATAACGCTCGCCAATCCGTTATCGCTCGCGCATCTATTTGCTCTCCGTGCCCCGACGGCGGCGGTGGCGGCGGCGTCATCGACGGGCCGATGCTATCGTTTTAACTAGCTCGGTTTTGGCCCGCGCCCGCCGATCTTATCGCGAGCGCGCTCGCGCTTTTTAAGCAGAAAACGCGCCAGACGTACTGCTACGATAGCTATACGCGCGCAAACGGTCATAACAAATCATATAATAAAAATAGGATAGACAAAGACGATGCTGGCGGGCGGCGGCGTGTTTGTTTTGGAGTGCGCAATAAAACCGATCGCTGCGCCATTGGGTCAATTTGCAATTTGTGACATAACCGATTCGTCGTGCGTGATAGATCGCAAGATAAATCTAATGGCTATGAATTAATTTTTGCAAATATTATAAAGTCTGCTATGACGCATTCTTATTTCAGCTAGTGGGTATTATTTGCTCATCGAACGCACGAATTAAGTTTTATAATAACGAACTCAATAAGTAGGAGAGATATGGATCTTGGCAATTTTTAATTTTTAATTGGCATTTGAATCATCGTATTAATGTACGTGTACTACGCTTGCATTATATATCAAAATCTATTGTGTTTATTGGGATTTATGAAAAAATGAATACTCTTGCTCAAACCATTAAGGATTATGAACTTTGCGAGTTGAGTGTGCGGCGAGTGCTCCATTCCGATTAGGAGGTGGCTAGAAGCTTTATCTGTTCATTCGCATTTAGTTTGCGAATCGCACACACGCGCGAGCAATGAAAAGAAGGTCAGAACCTTCTCGGGCTGTTCGCGCACTCAACACACAATCGCAAAAAACTATTAAATGCGATGATCTAATCGGCGATGCGATGGGGCCTGCATCGTATCTATTGAAACAGGAATTATCCGTTGTTTTCGTTCGGAGCGCAGCGCGCAAGCAACGCGCCTTATCGCCCGCCATCCATCTTGCATTTCAATTTCATTCCGATTCACAAAAGGCATGCCATCCTTAGGGTGGCCATAAACCTCAACCTTTTCGCACCCGTGAGCAACTCGTAGTTGTGGCCACCCTAGTGGGGGCGGGGGACGGGGGAGATGATCGCCCTTTGCGCACTTCCCAATATAAATACGTAGTGTGGCGTGGCATTGTATCAGTTTATCGCTCGCGTCGCATCGATTGACTATTGGCGTGTTGGCGAAAGGCGATGGCCGAGCCACAACACGCCACGCCAAGCGATGAAATATTAATCAATGCGGAAAGACCGGCCGAGAAGATGACAATGCACAAAAGGGTTTGGAGTCCTGGGGAGATGCTTCGATTTGCAAATAATTGCGAAGTGAAGGGACCAAAAAAGCGCTATTTGGCGACACGCGCCTGTGCATCGCCGATATGTCACTCTCGACGCAATCACACGTGACCGACTTTTATTACGTGCGCGCGATGACTAAAAACCGTGCTAAACATCCCAACCCTCCCCTCAGTCGATTGCGCAGATAAAGCATCCATCCGCTCTCTCGCCTGCATGGGTGGGCGACCACACTCTTTTTGACTGCCAACCCCGGCGGGTGAAAAACCACCGCATACACGCCACTAGACATCAGTGCGATGCATGAATGGCGCTCAGCGAGACAATGGCAAAAGAGTTGCGCTAGGGGTGAAAGGCTAACAATGCATATTGAATTACGTTTGCGGTAGGTAAATTTTATATCACGTCCATAAGTGTTAATAATGCACAGCATCATCTTCCAAATGAAGAAGTTTACACACTCGACGGAACGGTTAAAGCGTTCGAAAAGAACAAGTTTCTTGTCGATTTGTAGTACTTTACACGCTGTGACGCGCGTGGTCACTTGCTCTCCCCCAACCCACAGTGTCCAAACAGAATGGCTGGTCGCGACGAAATTGATACCGATGCTCGAGCCTCGAAGCGAGAGATTGCCCGCGCTTGGAGGAAGCGCGCGTCGTGTCCGTCCGCACGATGGCGACGAGTGCCGCGATGTTATCGGCGCCCATGTAGGTGGCTTGTAAGTTTGGTCGTTTCGAACGCGCGCCGCCTCCTTCTTCGTCGTCGTCTTATACACTCTCGCGTTTAGTGACTTAAATATTGCTCGCTTTAATGCCTCCACGGATACAAATTGAAAGTGTCGTTTTCACTTACCTACCTACAACGTTCCAAAACCAACTAGGTATGTATTACAAATTTGTGTTTTGGCTTCACTCAAGTGTGCGAGAGAGTGAAAACCTTGTCACTTCATTTTATTCTCCATTATAATATTATTTATTTACATTATGAATTTAATGTGCGATGTTTATCTTTATTTTCAATATAGAAAATAACATCATCTTTCGACACAATTTTCGATTATGCGCAAGTGAAACACACGTTAATTTCGGTATTTAAGGCGCGCGTGCGTGCATTGCATGCGCCGGAGGGTGGTTAGATTGCTAGTTTCACGATTGGTGCCCGATGCCGTACGTATGCATGTTGGGGCCCGAGACAAAGGCGCAACTAAACGATGCTATTTAGCTTATCGCCGTATCAAATCTATCGCCGCGTTGAATAAATAGCCTTGTGCGTCTCGTTATTCTTCTCGGCCATGCCGGCGATTGGCCAACGAACGCGCTCTCACACACTCACACACACACAGCTTGGCGATCGCGCGATTTCGCATGCGTTTCGAATTTATTACTGTTTATCGCGATGAATGCTGTCGAATGTCTTACCACATCATTTTTATTAAATCACCGAATATGAGATGATATTTGCACAACAAAGAGGCATTGCGTGAGCTTAGACTTAGACTTAGAGAAAGTGACACAATTTTTTGTTTCTAATTGAAAGAATGGCTGGTTTTTTTGCGGTTGGTGGAGGAAGGAGATTAACTTGATGCCGGTGTATCGATGGTTGGGAGACTCCTTTTCAACTCCTTCGCTGCGCAGCACAATGGTGGGCGGGCTGGGCGAGATATCAACTTTCCGGGATAACTGCTTCCAGCGCATTCATCAACTTCCTTTCCAGCCGCGCCGTATATTTTCCGCGGCCTGCCTTCAATAGCGGCGGTTTCAGGTGACATTCATTGTTCGATGACACACGTCGATGGCATTAAATTCGCGCGCGCGCGCCGTCAATAAGCGAACGAAGACTTTCTCGATGCGCGGCCGGCGATAAGCACTTATTCTTCATCTTTTTCATTCATCCGTACGCCGTTGACAATTCTTCATATATGCTGCCGATTTAGATAATACCAAAGATAACGGGATTGTGTTGAAGTGTGTGTGGCTGGATTGAACCAACGGAACGGGTGAATAGTTTCCAAGCGCGCGCCAACTTTGCACCGCATTAAAACTTGTCATCACGACGCGCGCCGCGACATTGTCTTTTTCTATCTCACTAAACTCCTTCAAAGCCACCCACGGCCAAGCGTGCGCCACTGCCGGTCGATGGGTGGATGATGCGCAATATTCGGTTTTACAAAAGTGAAGAGTGAATGAATAGAAGGGGGCGTGGGGGGGCCGGGGTGGAGAGGCCTTTTCTGAGGAAATGATTGATAGTGGTTTTTAAAGAAGAGCCAACCTTATCATCGCACCGCCTCCGCACTAAATGGATATTATCATCGCGCACATTATTTATCGTGCTATCTAACACGGGGTGGTATGTGCTTTACAGTTACGGAACGAACCGTCGAGCGATAGTTGAAAAAACGACGGCGCCGTCATCTAATGGAAAAATAAAGAAACCAAATGATACCAAAGAGATAGCCGCTTCTCGTTTCGCGGGGTGGCGCGTTGTTGTCTTATCGACGAGGAGGGCGACACGCAAATAACTCTTCGAAAAGGCGTTCGTTGGTTTGCGAAAGCCAGTCAGGTGGAAGCCAAGAAAAAGTGGCGCCAGCGCGCACGAGATGAAATGTGATGTGCATCACCTAGATTTTTTCGCCCTGCCGCGAAAAATACCAGCGGGGGAAACAGAGAGAAAGAGAGTCTATCACACGGCCGCAAAAACATTGTGCGAGGGTGGTGGTGTTCGGCGGCGAATGTGACAGACGACGATAATATTCCGCGTGGTCCTCTCGACGCCCGGCGCCGCCACCACCGCCGCTCTATCGTTTTTCCGCACCGGTGCGCATCGTGCCTGCCGAATGCCCGATAGCCACCACCACCGCCGCCGCCGACCCCGCCAGCAGCCGTCGATAACGTTCTCAGGCGAAAGAGGTATTGTCACCTTGTCAAGCGCGCATCGCGGGCCGATTTCAATTGATGAACCATTGTGCGATTTTTCATCCGAATTACATCTCTAATAGTTGGCTGGTGATAAGACATTTTGGTATAATTTGCGCTATTCATTCGATCGGTGGTCATCAAGTGAGGAATGATTCTCTGCCTGTCCTTCCGTCCGTCCGTGTGTGTGTGTGTGTGTGTAAGGGTCGTCCTGTCCAACTGCTGATAAGCGGCAGGGACATTGTCGCCGGTGTGATCAATGAGGGTGTGTGCGTTCGAGGCGGTCAATGGTCATCGTTATGACTTCACATCAATTACTTACCCCACTCTTACTCTTCTTCGTTCTTTGGAACTGAGAAAACCCTAGATCTTGTCTGCTACGGTCACTCCCGCCCTGGCCCACAATGACCATGATGTTGATGTGGGGTGGATGGAAACAAATTAATTTGCGCCGTTTTGTTCCAACACAATAGGCGAGAAGATATCGATCACGGGCGGGGGTTGGAAAATTGGCGGCGCAGGTAGAAAATATTTAGATCGAGATGCATCGATAGCAAGGTGTTTGGTGTTTGATGGCTGTCAAAATAAATAAGCAGTGGAAGATTTATTGTGGGATACTTGCCATCTATTTTAACCTATTTAATTTTTTCTCTCATTCAATCTGGGACAAGGGATTTATCTTGCCATGGTGAATTGTATGCGGGTTGATGGAGTATTAACTATTTGTTATGATTTTAGGGATATTTCTGGATAGTTAGCGTAGATAGAAGCTTGGCCACCAAGGGGAGGGCAAAAAGCAAGGGTTTCGCTAAAGGGACATTAATTACCCGCGATGGATGGGATATTATCGCTTGTATGAATATATACTTTGTGTCAGCTATTGTAAAACGACGCTGACTATTTCATTGTCATAAATTAGCGCTGACCATCAACTCCCAAGTTTCGTAAAATTATTTAATATAGCCAGATCTTTCTTGCGCCTCTGATAGAGGAGTTATTGTTACCAAGTCAAAGTTAGCTTTCACGGTTTTTGCCAACCAGGAAGAAATCTATTCTCATCCACATTTCCACCGATTACCCTCTTTCCAATCTGATGGTGTTACTTTTTTCTCAGATTTTATTTCAGCCATAGAACAAAAACCACTAAAAACTAAGTCTTCTGCGCGTGTGTGTAAAATGCCTTTTGCATTGCGTTCGTTATCACCGCTCGCATCTGCGGACGTTTGTGTGAATAAATGAGTAAAGCAGAAGAAAAGATCGAAAACGATGATAGGTCTTCAGTCGTCAGTCGAAAAAATATTATTACACATACACACGCGCCAGCGGCGCTCACACAATTCTGCATTCATGCTGAACTCTGGCGCGCTCTCATATCTACACAATGTGTGTTTGTGCATGTAGAGCTCTACACGGGTCGGTCGGTCGGTTCGTTCGCTCATTGTTGTTTATCTGATGCTAAACTGACGTGCCGCTTATCGGCGTTTTTCCATCTTATCGCGCGCGCCGCATCGGTTTTGGCAAGATAAAACAACGAGTAATATATGTATACCGCATATAATGTGAATTGTGAATGTTTGCTGCTTGCGCTGGCAACGACGACGGCGACCGGCCGGCGGCACAGGGTGTTTGCCGCATTTCGCAGCGCCGCAATTTGCAATTGTTACAATATTCATCACTGGCGCATTCGTATGTAGTTATTGCGTAGGCATTGTAACACGTCTTGTCCTTTTGCCCAGCTATCGGGCGATCGCGCATAAAAACCATCATGCGCACGCGTACATAGATCATCAAGGTGCAGATCAGCGTCGGACGGCCAACAGTTTAAATATATTCATACTCGTTTTTTTCGAAAACCAAACTGATTTATCTGTACGCACATATATCACTTGTAATATATTACTTCTGATAGTCGTAATTAGTTTAGAAAAAAGATACAACCGACGTCAATGTAGCAAATTTCGATCTTGATCAACGTGCTTGCTCTTCAATCATCTAGAAGTTTATGGCAGATAATGAGATACATAATATCTGAGTCTAAGATACCGTCTAGGGGTCTTGTCGATTGTTGATGTGAATGTTGAAATCAGCTTCCTCTTTGTCTTCTTCGTTCGCGCTCGTCGATTTTTATAACAATTATTCCGACAACCGACAACAATAACGATATTAATTCTAATTAGAATAATGATCCGAATTCTAATCGTCAACATCTCCAAGAACAACAACGGCAGTGAGAAGAGAAAATAAGCAAAGAAGCAGTGTGCTAATTAAATGAAGGCAATTAGTAGACTCTGCAAGGAACTTCTCCGTTTCTAACCGTACATGTTGGCATGCTCAATAATATGCTCAAGTTAAGCACGTGATTAGAAACTATTTTCGCTGGGCGATGGCGTAGAGATAACGGCGCCATAAATGCAATACGTAAAATAATGCATGTTGAGTGGCGCCAGTGCCTGGCGTTGGTGAAGGTCGACGGCGTGAAAATTTCAACGCTTTTCCAACGCGACTACGACATCATGGTGTTGCCCGCTGTGGCCTTATCATTATCAGTCACCAAACAATCTCTCTGTCCATACAACGGCAGCATGCGCGCATAATATGCTTATCAGCGCACGTTATCACGGCGCGTACAACACGAGAGCGCGTTTATCCACATCTTTTCGAAATGTACACCGTGCTGATATGCAGCCATATAGCATGTTGATGATCAGTAACATGAAGATGGTCATGAAAACGCAATTATATGACAGGTTTAGGTTTTGCTCGGTTTCCCTACACGTATGTAAAGGGTAAATTTGGCACATAATGATTACCAAAATTGATATTTACAATATCTACCTATCAAATTGTAGGTATGAGTAAATATTTATCTTATATTTCATTTTTATCATTTGATACGCATCGAACGAAACACGCGACGTATTTATGTAGATAGAGATAATTCGACAACATGCATTCCACTTATTTACAAATCGCATCGGTTTTCAGATAGATCACTAGTGAACTAAAAAATAGATTGTTATCAGTTATTGATCTCGGACGATGCACGGCTCCAACCACTGATTGGCATGACATAGAAAGTAGTTGCAATTAGTGTCCGCATATCAGACTTCCATCTCTCACCATTATCAGTTGTGATTGCTGATCTCGGGCTGCGATTCGTAACTTATCAGTCAATACGAATCTCACCCGACTGGATGCACGTCCGTTTTATCTTCCAATTCAATCGCTTGAGACTACAGAGCAAAACTTTCCGAATTTCTACTACATATATTTATTTATATGCGTGCTTCTTTGGAATTTGATAATATAATATTCCTGACACTAGCATTTCCGAGTACCGAATCCTTATCTAGGTGGGAATGTTACCTACCGCACTCCTCCCGCGGCGTGCGGCTCACTGCTAGTTATAAGATAAGGGACGCGCTTGGCGGTGGGGCGCATAAGACGACACGGGAAGGTTTTTTCTGATTATCACACGCCGCGCGTGCTAGTCGTTCGTTGGTGGTGTGCCACAACGTGTGCGCGTGCGAACCTAATTGATATCATGTCAGCGGTGATACGCTAACTTTCTTTCATTGCCAACAAGTGCTGTTGTGTCTGTGTCGCAACGATGGTATTGTTTGCGTCATCCCACAAGAAGAAAGTGTTCTTGGAGCGCTACTTCAGACTGAGCAGGAGTAGTTCCGGTAATTTGCGCAATTCTAAACCAAACACTTTTCGAAGCGAGAGAGTATACCCACCACCTCTTCGTTGTGTCGTCTTCGCATCCGACGACAGGATCGTTCCTGTACGATATATGCGCAAACGCGAGCGCTCGCACATAGAGGAGATAGGGCGGAAGGAACATCTCTCATAATCATTTTTGCCGTTGTTGCCATTGTGATATGATGTATGTGCGCGAGTCGTGCGGGGGCGCCGCGCCGATTTATCAGATGCGGCGCGGCGCGGCGCGGCACGGCGCTTATCGCACCGCGTGCAGCCTTCGCGCTCGTTTGCTCTTCGCGCCACTACCACCACCACCAACCACCAATGGGTGGGTTGGGTGGTTGGTACCCGAGACGAGACGACACATTGCGCGCGCGGGCGACGCCGACGACGTTCGCATCAATCCCGGCCATTATCTGCGGCGAAACACGGCTGGAAGGCGGCGCTATAAATATATTTCGTATATTAACAATATATAAATATCCATTTATTTATTTACTCACCGCCGCCACATTGCCACATTTTATTTAAATTTTTAATGACAGCCTATATTTAATGCTAATGTTGGTATTACTCTCTTCCTCTTTGCCTTGCTCCCTTGATGCGAAATGTATACGTAATATTAATATCAATGGGTGTATGTTAATGTTAACGAGAAGGGTAATAGATTGGTGGTGGTGCCCGCGCGGTGGAAGGTGGAAACGTCCATTTATAAAATATGGCAAAAAATGGTACATGGCGGTAATAAGTGGTTGGTTTGGGGTGGTGGAGGCGCGCGAATGATAAAAAGATGCTGGGCTGCGGTAGCGGCGCGGGCGCGGGCGCGCACATGCACACGGTTAGATTAATCTTGCTAATGGAGTGTCATTAAGGAGGACTCGTTATCATCTGGTATCACCGCACTGCCAGGCGCCCGCGCCCGGAGTGTATGTGTGGGATGGCGCGTGGGAGGAGGGTGTGGGGGTGTTTGGGGGGAGACAACGCAGGTGGTGTGTGCGTGGGGTGGCGGGGACGAGAAGTAATCTAGCATTTTCGGTTTTTGCGTGCCGCCATGCCTTTCCCGCTCGCTTTTGCCAGCTATTATCATACCAACTTTGATTGGTTTATTCCACCGATTGCAATGCTGAAATCCGGAGACGGGGAATGTTTCGCATAGTTGAATTTCAATTTCTTCAAGATATCACGAATTGCTTTGCTATCGAAAAGTACTTTGCATGGCGTGCTGCTGGCTAATTAAAACATGCCACACGTTTAAAGTAAGTAAGTAATGAATATTTAATCGGCGATAAAAATACCGCGTGGAAAATATTCGAATGCGATTAAAAAGTGCGCGGAAATTACGTTTGAATTTTTGAGCGATTCATCACACCGAATCGTTTTTCTGCGAAACTCGCTACATCCTCGGGGCTCATCAAACAAATTAAATATTTACAATTCGCAAGCAATCTGATAAGAGGCGCGCGCGCGCGCGACCGACGTTGGCGTTATTTGCATAATCGTTATTTATATTAGAAATATTATATCAGGCACCGCTGTAAAATCTTGCGCGAGTTGTGTTACCAACGCGCTTTCGTTGCTGTGCTTGTGCTACAGACAGTAAGATTGTTTTGCATGTGCGCGTGTGTACAAATTCTCTTATCGTCGCGACGTTATCGCACGCTGGCTTGGTTATCATATTTGTCGAATCAAATGTCGTTACTTATCGCTTGCCAACGTTATCATCATCGTTGTGCTCCCTGCTGCGCATAGCGCGCGAGATTGAAATATTCCTATATATATTTTATTTGCCGACATCGCAAAATGAGCTTTTTCTTAATGGATTATTTATAAAATATTAAATTTAGAATTTAATATACCTGAGTGCGTACTTAATTCGGATTATTTTTAATTTTAAAGAATTTTAATAGCTTTTATTTAGTTTCAAGGGCTTTGGTATGTCTGGTGTTTGCTGGTAATCGCGAATTATGTATCAGATCGTTATTATTAATCACAATCGTTCCATTTATATCATAATTACTAATCCAGCTCGCGGCTATAGCGTTTGATTTTGATTTTATTGACTCATTATCACCGTTATCAGCAACGAAATCTATTTTTAGACATAGATTTTTATCAACCAATTATGTCACATGCATCATAACTCATAACTATTGTTTTTAACTGTTTTATCTTTTTTTTACAGGTAAGTTTCTGATTTAAATTCCATCCACCCACTATCGGCGCTATCGCGTAAGTAAATTTAAGTTTCGAGCAATTCCTATGCGGCGAATGTATTATGTGTAAGAAATCGATTTAATATTGGAAGTTGATAAGCATCGATCGCGCACAAAACACGTATTGTGTTGGCGCTACGTGCTTTACATTTTCGCGTTTATCTCGCACACCGACCGACCGACGCCGAGGTGCAGATAGCGCAAACGAAGTGCTGCTGCTGCTGCTGCGGCAAACGGCAACAGTAGCAGAAGTACTTGATGCGAAACTTTATCGTTATCGGGGCTGACGCTATCACATCGGCGACTGCCTTCTCTCGCTCTCTTGCGCGCGCGGCGGCCTCTTTCTCTTGGCTGTATAAAGTTTTCCTATCTCCCCGCAATGTTAATGTAAGTACAAACACACGTTTCCGATATCGCAGCCGAAGTCGACTTCTGGGTGCAATCAAAATTTCATAACTCCATCTCGAGATGGATCCATACCTTGCGAATTTGTATAAATTATATAATTCGGCAAATAATCGAATCCTGCAAGTTTTATGAACACATTGTGGAAATGTAGAATATTACTGATGATTATTGGTTGCTTGCTGTTGAGAAGGCGCAGATAGCATCTTGTCGTCGACCTATTCTCCATTCTGCGCCTTGCGACTGATATCACAATAGTTTATAAGTTTCGCATCGATAGCGAAACGTATAACGGTCGAGAACATTATAGTTTTCTAGTTATATTCTAATAATATGATAGTAGCTTTTGTGCGAAATCGCGAAAATGTATGCATACTTGTTCTTATTAGCTAGTTTCTTGATGATTCAAATATTTATACTTGCATGAAATTAATGCAAACAATTGACAATCATTTCTGTTTCCGTATTAACGGCACATTCCTCATCAGTTACATCTATGCAGAAATATATCGCAATGTTTTTTATCTCGCAGAGTTCACATAACATATTCACCTCATCTCACCTCATCTCACCTCGTGCTTGCAAAGTTTATTCATCACGAATTAATGAGGCATGTTATTGGCGTCTTTTATTTCTTCTTATCCGCTAATATGGTACGCACGCACAATAGTTTATAACAAGGAGATTATTGCAAATCATATTGCATGTAAGCAGGCGAGCAGTGGAGATGAAATTGAGTTGTTTCTCGGCGTCCCCGTCCACAGGGCATATGTTATGTCGGCTGTTAATTATTGCACGCGCGATTGCGCTGTTTGCGATCATTGTGCGCTGCTGCTCATCAAAGAGGCTCGTAATATATCCTATTGTTATTTGGTGTATTTTGCAATCTACGTATGCAAGAGAGCAGACTATGGGAAATTATATCTGCGTTAATTTATTATAACTATATTACGTAATAGCGATACAAAATACAAGAGGCTGACCTTCATCCCGCTTTGCAAACCTATCGTATCCCGAATTGATAATTAGATGCAAATGGTGCGCATGCAGAATTGCAATTGCGTTTGGAAATCTCTACAACAAGAAGTAAGACGATTGCGTTGCGCATAGCGTGTAATGTCGCGCAATCTTGCTTCGACTGCTCCAATTCCCATGGGCGTCGTGCGCCGCCGCCCGCCGTCTCGCAACCGATAACAATCAGCGTTAATTTATTTTTATTTCGTCGATTTTCTTACTACTCATTCGCTTAATACTGATAACTTCTCCATCGTCCCGATATTTATAATATCAATTTTTATTCCGTAATAATGCGGGGGCGTATAAAGAGAAACATTAAACGTTGGCAATGTCCGCGTTCATGCGGGGGGGTGGGCGGGTTGTATATGCGCCCGCCAGCGTCTTTATCGGGTGGTGGTGGTGGCGGTATGCGGCGGCGACCTCTTCGTCGCGACGCCTTATCGCACCCTGCCAGCGTGCCGCCGCGTCTGCCCACACTAGCATACGTGTTATCAGCGCGAACGCGCCGCCGCCGCCGCCACCACTATTAGAATATCTAAATATCCGACCAGCCATGAGAGAGTTTGCTCCGCAGACGGACCTCTTCTTCTTCTTCTCCTCCGGACTCCCCCCCCTTCCGCCCGCCAGCCGCCCCGAATGGGAATACTCGGCGCCCGCCCGGTGCACGCGCGCGATAAGGGACGCTGCGCCTCGCCTTATTTATATTCATCAATGGGGCCGTTATCAGTTATGAGCAGAAATGTTTATTAGCGCGCGCCAGCCCGCCCGCCCGCTGCAATACATATCTGCGGAGGCGGCACGGCGACTGCTCGCTGCTTGCTGATGATGATAATCGTCCAATGTGTAAATTCAAATTTCAAATTTTACATTTCAAATTGATATTATTGTATTATGTTTATTTTGTTGGGGTGAAAGCAAAAAGTCTCCAGCCAGACGCGCAGATGATGCGCATCGATTAGAAATCGTGTTCATAAGTGGTTGGCTTGGCTATTGGCTATTGTGCGAAACGACGCGCCAGATTGCGATCGGAATATAAAATGTGTTTTCCGCTCGCATGGTGATACCCTTAAAAAGAGAATAATGATAGGGTTGCCAAAAGAAGTCAACAGGAATTATTTAAACAAGCAAACCGAAGGAAACGAAGGAAATATAGGTGTAGTCTCGAGTGAGGAGAAAATTGATGCAACGTTTTACAACGGAACGCTCTTATCATACATCGCCTGTTGCAAGCAAGCGCAAGCAGCATGTGTGCAAGGCTTCCTCCCAATAATGCATCCATCGACCCATCGTCAATGTTGTCGGTGGCGACGGAGGTAACGCGACGGTGGCGTTGGCGACGAACGGCGATGGGCCCAGATAGCCTGCATCTGTTGATTTGTTTGGCAGTGTGTTGTGTCATCGCCATCACCTACATCCTCCACTTGTGCCGAAGCTGCCTCCTTCTATGAATGGGAAACGCTTACACAACAGGTGGTGAATGTCGCGCCGTCGACGACGACGACATCGCGCGCCCGACCATCTCATAGCAACCACCTGATCAACACGGCAACATCCTCCTCCTTCGGCGTTGCGGAAAAAAAATTAATTTATCGTGCCTTCTGCACGACACGAGAGATCTACATGCCCAACCAAGATGGACAGATAATGATTTCTGTCTTGGGGGAGGAGGATGTGTTTGGCAGCAAGCGTGAAAACGTTTTACACCGCCCAATTGCCAGCTTGTGTGCCTGAAGTGCGCCTCGTACATAGATATGCGAACCGTGTTCTTATTGTTGCTGTTGCTGTGGTGTTGATATTAATCCGATAGCGTAGAATTGAAAGACAGAGAGGAGAGTAATTCAAAAGGCGCAAGAGATCGATGTGGATACCACTTGTGATGGTGGTGGTGGTTGGTGGTGCAGCCGCGCAAGAAGAGATGCACGGTGCCGATCTTCGGCGCGAGGAGTTTCCCCGAAACCGCTCGCTCGCGCGCGCGCTCGTTCGCTGCGTTTTTATCTCGGATCAATATCACACTCGCTTGCCCAGCCTGCTGCGCGCAGCACATATAAATACATAAGTATTCGTTGATTTGCTTTAGTTTAGTTTCGTGCGCCCGCCTCGCCTTTGAGTTTTTAATTGGAATCGAGATGATGATCTCTCGCAAGCGCGCGCGCCCACATATGCTGTCTTGTTAGCCTGTCCGAGGGAGGACATCTGCGGCGCGTTTCAAAATTATCAATTGGCGAAAAGTCGCTTTTGCAGCAATTTTTCCCTGCCGTAATTACATCGCGAGCTGGGAGAGGGTGGTTAATCTACATCTCAAGACTTTGCCGACGAACGTCAATCACCATCCCCTTTCACTCTGCGAACGATTATGGTTTATACATCACTTTTTCACGGTGCAAAAAAATAGAGACATGTCGAACCTCGATGCACCCTTCGCAGCCACGCGCTGCGCGTCGTTACGATTATGTCATTAATAGCGCATGCCTGCGAACGCGGATCGTTGATAGAACACACACTCTGCTTTATTCCTGGGCCTTTTTATTGGGAGTGACGTCGAACGTCGATGATCGCGAAACGACTTATTGCGCGCCCCGCGCGAGCTGGGAGGGATGATGATAACCTGTTTTTAATGCTTGCTTGAGCTAATGGAATACGAATCACCACCCCTCTGTGGCAGTCCCCGCCATCAACCGAATCAATTTAATAATGGCGTTCTTTTAATACAGTAAGTTGTTGACTTTAATTTTAACGAGAGGGTGGGCGGGTGGGTGGATACACGATTTACTCGTACAGTCTTGTTCGAAGTTATATAGTTTTGGCGAACCATAAAAAACGATGGCGAAATCTTAGTGAATGCGCTCATGAATTTAACATAAGTGCATACAATATGCATCAGTTTCTTTGCAATCGCAACCAACCCTTTTCGCCGCGCTGCCTGCAAATGCAACGATATGCAGCCGGTGCGGGTGGGGGTGGCTGTGGGTGGTGTGGTGTATACGGGCGCGCTTTTTGTACGCCGGCAGCCGAGGAGGTCATATCTGCGCGTTATCTGCGCGCAGCAGCCCAGCCATATTACTTTCTTATCAGCGCCGTCTCTCGTTTCCGACTACTTCCAGGTCGTATCTCTGGCGCTATCGGGCGGTGTGCAGCCCAGCCGCGCGCTGCGAAGGGGGTTGCTATCTCCGTCCGCGTTGCCTTGTTCTAGCGCATTCGTATTTTACTCCTCCCGTATAGTAATGTGCATTTTCTCCACCTTGTTATTTATTCAATATTTCGTCGTGTATTTGCGTACATGCATAATTTAAAGATTAAGATTGCCGAGAAAATTTTACACAAATGGGGATGGACTTAATACTACCTGCCTGTCGCGCGCGCTGAATGCGCACGAGATTAACGCCGGTAAACGGCTTCAGCCGGCGCGGCGTGTCGTTTCGGCGGGCGCGATAAGCGCGCCCCCCCGGATGCGAATATAATTATGAGTGATTCGGCGGATAATTATAAATCAATGTCTTATGGTAATGCCTCGGCGTCGGCTGGCGGTGGGTGGTGGTGATCGATAGATCGCAATCGCACGCGCTCCCCCGGCGCCGTCGTCGTCGTCGTCGGCGGCGGCTTCTTCTTCTGGCCCGGAAGTTATAAATCGAACCAAATCTGAAATTGATCTCTTTTGAAATGCTCTATCTTCAAAAGTCGCAGGCAGGCGGTAGAGGTGCGATGTATGAACCATTGCGACCACCAAACCCAACCTCCTACCATGGCGAGAAAGACGGTGTGAAGAAGGCATTAGAAATCGCGCAAGTCACACATTAAAATCGCCACCAATGCGGGGATCGGGGAGCGCCGAAAAAAAAACTGGCCGCGTATATTTAGAGAGCTGCAATCGCGCACCCGATAAGAGAGCGAACGCCGCACCGCTGGCTTGCAGGAAAAAATGATTAAAAATGCTCCCTCCTCCTCTTCCTCCACCACCTGCGGAAGGGCCGTCGCGCGAGGGGTGGCGCACGGACGATAACTCTCCTTCATGAGCGGTGGGTGTAAGGTAGAGTGATAGTCCACCCGATTTTTGATGTTGAGATCGTCGTCCTCGTCGTCGTCGCGAGAAAAATCTGGGGCCGCCCGCCCGCGTATCGCGATAGACCTCAATCATTAGTTCGTCTGGGTGTCGCAGTGCGCCGAACTTCACTAATCACCTGCGCCCAAACGATAACGTCGCATTTTTTCTCGCCGGCCACCTCCACTCATCTTCTTCTTGCTCTTTTCTTCTCTCCGCGTAGGTAGGTAGGTATAATCCGACAGCAAATGCATTTCATATCTTCTCTCCGGCCGTGTGCGCTAATGGCTGCGCGTTTCTCATCTATATATCTAACAGAAGAAACCTCTTAATATCGACAATGAGGGCCGGGGCCGGTGTGGCGTTATCGCCAGCGCAGACTCAGCGTCTGCTACTTCTTCTTCTTCATCTTCTACTTCTTTTAACTCTCCAACAGCAGCCTCTCATTATCTCAATCAATTATTGGAAGCGTCGCCGATAACCGATTACCGGTATTAATATGGATGATTTTAATACCATGCCGCAGACCGCTGGTATTTATGATAAACATGACTTGGCTGTTGCTCACCCCGCGAATCAGTAACCTAGATCTCCGCCTGGTGGTGGGAGGGGGATGCACCAAACATATTTCGCGATATGGAAAAAGAGACGCAAAGTGTGTCACGAAGTAAATATAGGCAAGGCAACTGCGTACTCACTCACATCGGCAAGGAGGAAGGAGCAACATTGTCGCGCGCGCAATCAATGTCTTGTGCAAACAATGTTAAAGATGCATTTATAGTTGCCAAGGCATTCACACAGTGTGTGTGTGTGTCTGCTCTTCAGCACCTCCACCGCCGTTACTGTTGCAGAATTGCGATTCCGAAAATGGCAGATAGCGGGCGCGCGTCCGTCGTCCGAATATTATCATTTCGCTCCCACTTGTGTCAGTGTATGTATTGCGTACTTGATGTGCAAAGTGGGCTATCTTCAAGAAGGACGTATAAGGAACAGGATACTGTCTTAGAACGAGCGCGCGCGCATCGGGCTGAATTGAATATTATCTTATCGCCCACCGGGATGGTGTGTGCATGTGCATTTTGCCATGGCTATTATGCCGCACCGCTGTTTGCATCTCCTCTGTCTCTGCATAACACGTTGCTTAAAACCGGAGTCGAAATAATTTGTTCAGCATCGCATAAATTATTTCTCTATTAATGCTGCAGGAAGAGAGCGTTGACTATTTAAATCATGTTTTAAACAGTATCTCAACACATTATACAATTTGTAATCACGGCATGCAATGCAACTGCTGGCGCAACATTTATGAGTTGTTGCTCGATTGTGTACGTACGCGCCAGTACGCGCTAATCGCGTTGAAAAATTGCACACCGGGTTCGTGTGAAAAATCTCAGATCGCACATGCACATCGCGCCAACATGCAACTATTACTAAACTCGCGCCTATATAAATACAATTCAATGCGTCGTTTATTCGTTCGTGCCTTCGTTCAGTACGTATTGAATAGTATTAACATGTGCCGATTTCGACGCGCGCACCGCATTCGGCGCTTGTTTATCGTCAGCTAATCAAAAACGAGCACATGGCCGGATTCGTGTGGCATTTTTTCGGCCCATTATTTCACATTGCACATGCTTATCGCCCGCTGTCTATTCTCACGATTAACGCCGTCGAATTAGGATGCCGATTGAAGATTCTAATAGTTTATAATTACATATTCATTCAGTCCATATCTGTTTGGGTTTGTTGAAAAACATCGCTCTTGATACAAGTGATGCATGTGAAGTGCGGCGTCAATTTTGCTCGGCCCAACCGAACGTTATAGGTATGGATAAGTGGCTGTTGTTATGGCAGGCGCCCGATGAAGAAGAAGAAGAAGAAGAAGAGTGGATGGAGCTTGCGATAGTAGACGACGGCCAACCACCACTTGATTGCAGACGCGGCGCCAAAGAACTTAAAACCCGTACGATAAGAGCAACCGCGGCGGCGGGCGAGCAGATAGATAATAACGGCCGGTCGACGCATCACAAAATATCGGGGCCCCACAACCTCACCCAATACCCATTACATTCCCCCCGCCGCGTGTGGAAGAGTTGGAGATATCGCGCGCCGCGTTCGAGAGCAATCGTTGAGATATGTGGATATGAAATGCATGATGTTTTCAGAGTGGACACTGGCTTTCAAGCTCTTGTGATTAGGACGCAGCCATCAAACCAGACCACTAACGAATCAACCACATCTCTTATTTGCGATACTCCGATACGGCCGGTATTAATGTAACTCGTATTTACTTTACGGTGCATAATTTAGGCTAACGTTTCCCACGTACGAAATCCATGCGGAGCGGGGGTGTAATTTCAGGTATTATCACACCGAAAATTTGAATTATCGAACGACAGACCAAACTTTACCGCAGCGCCGCGATATGCAAATACTTGCGCGAACGGCAACATAAGTACTTTTCTTGAAGGCGATTTTTATGCTAAATACCCGGAAACTTTGAAATTACACCCTACGCGTAACAACAGCTATTATTTAGGCGGCAATCAATAGAGAATGTTTACCCTACCTTTGGGGTGTGTGATTAATAAATAGCAATTCCAAAATTTATTATGCATGCGTGCCGAACAATTGGCTTACAATCCGTAACACACGTTTAAGGATTTGCATGCGCGACGCTCGAAATCCTTTACATCGCTGGTGGACGACCTACCGCATCATGTTTTACGGCTAGTCTTTTCGCACCTGCCCCCCCGATGGCAGGCAGGGCAATTGTTTATCGGCATTCGCGCATAATTGTCCATTTCGGTGTCGCATCCTTTTAGCATACAATGGGCTGTGTATGGTGCGTCGTACGGTAGCGCGGCGGCGTTAAAAGGTGCGTTGCGTTGTCGCGCCCATTGTGAAACACATCGCCGGACAAAACTATTCGCGAATGCGGCGCGCGAGCGAACAGATTGGGTGCAATCGACGCCGGCCGATCGGCATTTTACCGATGTTATTTACAAATAGCCACCGTTTGCCACCGGGTTGTTAGAAACGACAACAAACACAGAGCTCATGCAACATGCAGACGACCTCAAAAGTGTTACTTGCGTATTCGCTGTTTGAACGTTTGGCTCAAGTGATAAGTATAATGGTATGATTTCAAATGACCAAGAAAACGTTGTTATTAACCTTGTGAACATTAGACGTTAATTCCACAGACAACAAGAACACCGTAACGCTAAAGTTGTTGCGCCGCTTGCAGCAGGATGCGTGCAGGTTGTAAATATTTAGATTTCGCGCCGTTATCAGCCGGCACGGTGGCCGGTGGTGTATGCGCATTCTTATCGGTGACTTCCACGCCGGGATTGAGCCTCCATACAACGCTAGTATTTTTTCCTCTTCCCATTTTCCCATTTTCGCATATCCCCAATCGCATTACGTGGTTTTTTGTCGAATGATCAATACAAACTGCAGTATTTTCTTGAAATCCCAAAGGAAAAACTGTTGGTTAGTTAGATATCTTGCAGCTAATTAAAGATTGCTTATCATTGCTTGCCTACGCTCAACCCTGACTTATTAATTTCTAAATGCACCTCCGCATCAGATAAGACAGCACATCCAGCATCCAAGTGCATTTTCGATGGGCGCATGTTATCGGCCAACGATCGCTTGCTTTGGCTGGGCTGGGAGAGAATCATCTAATTAATCAACTGCGCTTTTTTTGTTCGTTCTCAAATAATGCGTTAATTTTATTGTGATCCTTCGAACGCAACATTTTACTCCTTCCTGCTATCACACATCAGCACCGGTGTTCTCAGTAACGCAATTTTTTCTTTCGCTGTGGCCAATAAATGTTTACTTCTTAATCTAAGCACAACGGGCTAGGTTCACGGTGGTTGGTGGCTTGGTGGCGGCGACGGGCGCGCGCGATACGAAGAAGGTTTATATTTCAGCGCAACGCTGCTTGCCTGCCTGCCACGCAAGTGATATGCAAATGCTCTTGCCATAGGATCGTGACGCACGACACGTACGATAAAATACATGTGCCGCCTTAATTAAGTCAATAGAGATCGGCACACACTCACACTCACACACACGCTGTTGCTAGATGGACGCTTTGCATTTTTATTTCCTTTGTAGAGCTTGAAAGCAAATGAAGCGATTTAGATGTGTGCGACACGCCAATGTAGCAACAATCACGCCATTACCATTTGGAAGGAAGGCGGCGGAAGGGAAGGGAATAGAAATAGACATAGGACAAGAAGGACGATGGTAAGGAGTGGGAGGAGTAGAGGATGGAGAGTTACAGGTGTCCTGTGCGCGGTTGTTAATAATTGCACTGCGCCTGGTGGCGACAGGAGTGATAGGACGCGCGACCATATATCGCGCGACACACCACCGACGCGGACCGACGCGACGCCGACGTGATGAACATCCTCGGCGGGCGGCGCGGCGCATATATACCCACATTGTCGTTCGTACATTGGGTTTACCAATGCGCCGAAGAGATTCGCGTGGGTCGCACTCGTACGTTTCGTACCGCCCGCGATCTGCTTGACGGACTGCTTCATTAGCCGCCGCTCTTCTCTCCGCTCGAGCACGGATACATGACTGGGACCGTGTTAACTCGTCCCTTATCGAGAGAGAGAGGGGCCGCCCTCCGCCGCCGCCGCAGTGGGCCTCCCGATGCATTTTGTAACCTGTAAGCGTGTCGTATTTCATGTCCTATCGCTGATCGCTGATAGGATCGCCAACTGGGAACTACATTTCCTACCTACGAATGTCGCGTAGGTACATGCATATACTAGTATATACCCAACATTTATATGTATAGGTGTACGCACGTGCATTCTAAGTGCATGCGCATCCGTAAGCGCAAATGCAATGCACACTCGTATACACAACACCGACGCGGGATTCTTGTTAATTCCGTAAACGTAAAACATATTTCAGATCGCTTTGTTTCCTCCTCGTTTTTTTGTTGTTGTGCATGTGTATGTTTGTACCTTTTGCCATTTCGATTCGGTGTCGAGGTAACAAATCGACGCTGTTACCAGCGGACATGCGGCGCGAATTTATATCCCCAACATGTTTTTATCTGTGCTTTTCCCCACCGATGTATAGCATGTTCAATCTTCCGATGCCATTTTTCGCACGTTGTGCATGAGAAATTAATTAGTTCATTTTGTTATGTTGCAGGTGAAGATGAAGAATGGGGCACTGAAACCACATCGGCGTCGAAAGAGTCGGACACGCAGGACGTCGAATCGGAGGATGCCAAATCGCCGGCATCCCCCAGCAGCAGGACCAAACCCAAGGAGGAACCGGTGGTGACACCGCGCATTCGCTTGAAAACGAATCTCGCCACCGATCCGGCGCTGCAAGTGATCAAAAAGGACGATGACGGCAATTTAATACCACACCTCATCGCTGGTTATCTACCAGCCGACATAAAAGCGCTCACAAATGCGCGTCTTTTATCTCTGCATGCACTACTCGGCGCGGAGCCGCCGCCTCCGCCACCACCACCGCCACGGGTCGCCGATGTTGCTCCTCCAGCCGCCACCCAGCCACCCTCCAATGTCTTCACCTGCATTCCATGCGGCATCCGCTACTCGTCGATGAGCACGCTGGAGGCGCACCAAACTTACTATTGCTCGCATCGCGTCACCAAAAACGCCGACGACGAGCCGAAAACCGTCAACGGCGAGCAGAGCGGCAACCAATCCGATCAGGACCCCGCCGAAGGGGCGGCGAAAGCGCCCAAAACGGGCAAACAGTACCCATGCCCGCATTGCTCGTACAGCGCCGACAAGAAGGTCAGTCTCAACCGCCACATGCGCATGCACACGGTGTCGCCGAGTCCGGCAGCCGCTGTGGTGGCGGCGGCAGCGGCAGCCGCCGCCACCCTCTTACCCAACGGCGACGCCACCTCCGTGGGCGAAACGCAGGACCGCTACTGCACCGCCTGCGACATCCGCTTCAATTCGCTGAAGACGTATCGCGCGCACAAAACGCACTACTGCAGCTCTCGGCATATGATCAAGCAAGCGGCTGCGGCGGCCAAAGCAACGTCGAGCTGCAACTCGTCCGGTTCGACACCCACCTCACCCGTTGACGCGTCGACGGCGAGTTGCCGGTCGCCGGTGTCGCCCGGCGCCGCCACCGGCCCCGGCCAACAGCCCGTGCTGGCACTGCCCACGCATCCCATCATCTACGTGCCATTATCGCTGCTGCAAGGTGCCAGCATGCTGCCCGAGATGATACCGACTGTTTCGGGCACGCCGCCGGTGATCCTTCGGCCGGACGGCACCTTTCAGCCGATACCGCAAGTATTGCCGCAGGTCGCCAGCACGGAAGTGCTCAAGTCGGCGAACAAAACCAAGGAGGTGTCGGCGCCACGGAACGATTCGAGCGCGCCGCTTGACCTCTCCGTGCGCAAATCGCCAGACCCCAGCAACCGCGTGAAGAGCCTCGCAGAGATGAGCGAGCACGAGAAGGAGAACATCAAGCAATACAATATTTCCGCGTCGGAGAAATCGGAAAACTCGATGTCGGCGCACACATCGCCACCGGTGACGCCGTCATCGCACACATCAGCGTCGCCGAAGCGTAAGCACGACTCGGAGACGACGTCGCGCAGCAATAGTCCGCGGCTGGCGGCGGCACGGCCGAAATCCTCCTCCGACGCGGAGCAACGCACGAGTCCCGACCAAGTACCATTCGCCGCCATGCAGAGCATCGGTAGATTATTGCTGCGCAACGCGACCCTCAGCGATATTCAACTGCGGCTAGCTAGCGAGCTACCGACGCCTGCCGCTCCCGCTGCAATGCCACCGGTGAGTCCACAGATTCTCGTCAAGCAGGGCGTCTCCAAATGCAAGGAATGCAACATCGTGTTCTGCATGCACGAAAACTACCTGGTGCACAAGCGGCACTATTGTTCGGCGCGCACGCTTGACGACGAGGCGTCGCGCACCTCGGGCAGTCCGCCGGCGAGCCCAGGCAGTGCGGGTACGACGAGCCCCGCCGCCGCGCACTACCAGCAGCTCATCTGCATGGCGTGCGGCACCAAGTTCTCCACGATCGATAATCTATCGGCGCATCAGGCGTATTACTGCACAAAGCGCAGTCCGGAGGTGATGCGCTGCGGCAAGTGTCGCGGGTTGGTCGAGCCGGGTCATCAGTGTCCTTCGGCGGCTGTGACCACCGGCGCGGTGGGCGGCTGGAAGTGTCCACGATGCGACGTGGTGAGCGTAACCGCCAGTGCTGCCCAGCGACACATGGAATCGCATGCCGGTGTGAAAGCGTATCGATGTACCATTTGCCGGTACAAAGGCAACACGCTGCGCGGCATGCGCACCCATATTCGAATGCACTTTGATAAACGCTCGCCGGATCTCCAGGTAAGCATTCATGTCTGCCATGTTCGCTCCCGAAATGGATTACTAATCATGTGTGTTGTTTAGGAGGAGAAATACATCTCATACATCTTCGAAGACGAAGGCGACAACGCCATCGAGGTGAACATCCACGCGCCATCCACGGAGGATGCGTCCGCCGCCATATCACCCACGCCACTCGAATCTACCACCATCACCACGGCGCCCACCACGACGCTGCTGCACCACTGCTCGCAGTGTGCGTTCACCTCGACGAACAAAGCGCAAGTGGTGCGCCACGTGAAACATGCGCATCACGTGCGCGCCGCCAGCGAATCACCACCAACAAACGGCACCGCCGACAAGCATCCAGCGCCTCCACCGCCGCCACCGCGCGCCAAGACCACCAGTCCAGCAGCGCTGACGATGGTCTGTGACAACGACGCTGATGACGACGATGATGATGATGTGGTGGTCGTCAAGCAGGAGGTCGCCGAACCGGAGGTGATAATCGCCTCGCCCGAAGAGCCGACGCCCGCCAAAGAAGCAACGGAGCCGAAGCTCGAGGGGCTGAGCGAGGAGGACGCTGAGATCCTGCAGGAAGCATCACGCGTCGGCCCCAAATACTGTCGCTCGTGCGACATCTCGTTCAACTACTACCACACGTTCATCGCACACAAGAAGTACTATTGTTCTAGTCATGCCGGCGAGGTGACGGCCGCCGCCAACGCAGCCAACAACAACAATACGCCGGCGCCGCCAACCAATCCAATCACGCGGCCGCCGGATTCGACGTCCGTGTTGTAAACGCAAAAATTCAATGCGCTGCATATGTTTGTTGCTAGCTATAATCAAAAGTAGAAAGACGTGGGGGTGATGATGATAATGATGATGTGGACGAATGCATATGGTGAAATCAAATCCACTACTGGTCTCGATTGTTTGTAGTTGTACGACGCGAATACTACCGTATCGTTGTGTTAATGGAATATTTCGATATTGAATAATAAGATTACAAGTGTTTGTGGTGTGTGAGCCACAGTTCCGATGTATACGCAATGCAAAACATAAGATTTAAAACTTTTACGTTGTATAGTTGAAACGTAAGCGTACAAAGAGAATACGAAAAAAAAAACAAAAAGTATGAATATGTAGATAGAAATTGAATAAGTCCGTATAACGTGCATATTATTCAAACAAAATTGTGAACGTGCAATATTGAAACACGAGAGTGGTGGTTGTAGAACGAGAGAGGGCGAGTATGGAATTTCAAAACTACTATACTTACTACTACACTACTACTACTACTATTACTAATTATTATTATTATTATTGTAAACAAGCGAATTCCATAAGAATTAACAAACAATATGAACGACGAATATGTGAATGGAGGATGTCTTAAGTACTAAACATCGTTTCAGTTGTTTTATTTATGCCAAAGCATTTATATATTCTATTATGTATATCTCGATGATAATCGTTTTAAGCTCGAATTCTATATGTATGCATGTAAGCGAAACATTTACTTCTAATTAGTGTAAGCCAACCACATGCGCCAGTTTTCTTTTTTCCTTCCAATTAATCGCGCTCGATTATTAACGCATATTATCACTTGTTATATTTTTGTTTAAAGATGATAGGTTTACGCATGGGTACCGTTTATCATAGCAAATGCGAGGCGAGAGCGACACTGTTTAATTGAACTCTTTGTAAAAAAAAGGTAACGCCGCGAGCAAATGGAGCATGAAAAAATAATTATCAAATAGTCATGGATGTTGTGAACATCCCGTCTTATTTCATTAACTAAGGTCTATAGAGTACACCTTTACGAAGACAATAAATTATTTATTTGTAATGGTAATTTGTCTCCGTGTGACTTTGGTCCATTCAACAACCTTCATTTGTTTGAAAATTTTTGTATTACTTAATTTTAATTAATATCGTATACTTTGACATCTGATAATGAGATGGTAAGTACAGTCGACGAATCAAAATGCATCAATATCAAATCTAAATTTAAAAAATGTCTCACTAAGAAAACGAGTATGCAATCAAACACAAGTCACATAGTCAATCAGAAAATAGTCGTGAGTATAAAAGCGCGCGAAATTAATCTTAATCAGTCTGCAACTTTTGCTCCACCTCTGGGCAAGTCAAATTCATCGCCTTCTGCAGAAAAATAGTAACGCCATCGCTCCAACGGCTACGCTGCACCGCTTTATTCTTCACAAACAGATAGTAGACGGGAATACCGGACAGCGTGATCGCCAACCCAATAACGGCATTCATCGGCTCGGAAGCGATCGGGAAGAACACCAGAAACAAACAACATGCGATGAAGATCAGCGGAATGGCGAGATGCACGCGAATGGGTCGCGTAATATGAGGCTCCTTGTGGCGCAACCAAAGCATGCCCGCCAGGCTGGCAGCCACCGAGAACCAGAGTATTTGGCTGAAGTAGTTGATCAGTACAAAGACATCGCTCACGAAAAGCATCGCCAATGATACGGAGCACTGTGGAAAAACAATGTAAGTAAGCCCGTATGTAATGCATATTCATAACTAACCGTAAACATTAACGACGGAATCGGCGTGTGTCGCTTGGCGTGCACAAACGAAAAGAGCACAGGCAGGTGGCCCTCCTGCGAGCCGGTGAAGAACAGACGTGACGAGGTGAACAGAATGCCATTGACGCCGCCGAACGTCGACAGCGCGACAAACACGGAGACGATCCACGCCCACGAGCCGAACGTTTTCAGGCCAAAGGTCTAAAAATACATATTCATTTTTCTATTATCACTCGGTTAACTTTTAATGACTTCATGATGCTTACGACGGCGACAGCTTCGGAATTGTAAATCTCCATTTTGCTCAAGACAACGAAGTAGGCGAGATTCGCCAGCACATAGACGGCGGTTACCATGGGCAACGCGATCCAGATTGCGCGCGGTAGATTTCTGCCGGGGGGGAGGGCAAAATGCACACCATATCAATTTCTTCCTCGTGCGTCGGACGTCGAACAACGGGACGTCGGGCGAAGTAATGTACATAGGTGCTGGGCGCGTTGGCGTTGAAATCAATCTAATCAGCCCGCTTGCCAGTCGGCGCGCGCGTAACAGGTCCCGGAAATTCTATCCCTCTAAGTGCCGCAATACGGGCGAAATCACGTTTTTATTCCGCGCCGAAGCGAGTATTTTCGCAAATAAATTAAGCCCCTTCCCGTGATAAAACGGCCGATGTTTAATTCATGCCTTTTGGCATTGCAACTCATCAATTTTAATGTTCTCCCACGCGTTATTCGCAAGTATTCTATTGTAGAAAACGGGATGGAAAGCAGTGCGGAACTTACTTGTAGGGATCCTGCAGCTCTTCGGTGACGAAATTGAGGAAGTTCCAACCGCCGAATGCAAACAGCCCGGAGTAGAACGCTTTGGCGATGTTCACTGGGTCGTAGTTCCCCTCGAATGCGTTTTCGAAGTTTTGTACTTTTCCTAGTCGAAAATTCCAGACGAAATTTAACGATTTGTTTGCGAAGGGTACAGAGATGAGCAATAGACATTAATTAAGTTTAGGAAGCAACAAGTGGCGAAATTAGTCTCAAATTCACATCTACTTCATTACATACAACATGATTAATTTCTCCATTTCTATGTAGTATTCATATCACTTCCAACCAATCCGGAGTCACAGCAAATGTAATTAAATACCACCTAAATGAGTGAAGTAAATAATTACATTGCAATAGAAACAAAACAAACCAGTTGGGCTTATAAAGTTTCCCGACATCATATTCGCATTACGATACATCAATAATTTTATGAAGCATACAAATATGAAAGGAATCATATTACTTTTTAGCCTAAGCCCATAACTTTTATGGTTTCAGTTAAGTGTGGTATTGTTGCGGATAATATGATATATTGCAGCGGATAATTACCTTCGATGAGGAAATAATACATCCCAACCAATATGATGCTGATCAGCGCCAGCAATTTGGCGACCGTGAAGACGCTCTGGATGCGCATCGCCCAACGCACGCTCAAACAATTGATCGCCGTCAGCAGACCTGCAACAAAGGGTGTACGCTTGCATCCACACATGCCGGAAATAATGCCTATATTTGGCGATTAATTAGATTTTAATTGCAGGCCATTGTATTCCAGAGCCTTTTGTGTCGTCGTAGCCAAGTCGTACCTAGTCAAGGATCATTACACGAAGATAATTCAATCCAATTTCAAGCTTACGATGCTGACAATTATTGCTTCAGATGATATCAGATCAGATCTTGGATTATTAATTGCTTTTTATCTTTATGTCGCCAATTCAAATTTGTAAAAAGGGCGCAGAAGGTGCTGCTGATATATTAGCGCCCTCTGTGTCTTATCTCAAGTGAAGAAACATCATTCGCGAGTTGCTCTTCGTTGGTGCGTATCGGTCGTTTAATAAATCGGTTTATTTACATGAATAAGACTATATATTGCTCAAAAACATCTACGTCGCAAAGATAATGGTGAAAACTAATGCTGGGTTGATTTGTCGGTCTTCATAATTTCGATTAATGCGAATGTGCGTAATTGATTCGGCGCAACCGTGACAGTGGTCAATCTTAGGTTAGATCCGCCGTTGGTGTTATCGAAAAACTGCAAATCTAGATGCTCTTTGTATAAGTGATTAATAATAATTGTTTTCAGTGTAGTTTATCGAGATTTGGCTACCCATCACATCGATCGTGAGAAAGGTCAGAAATAATCCTCTTTTCCTATTTACTCATGATAGCAAATACGAGCAAAAAATCACATTGGTATTGATGCATTGGTTATTATGAATTGTGTGGCATATTTCCCGTATCAATTTGCATAGCATTCCCACGTTGGTGCACAATAAGTATAATGAGCAACAGGTTGATAAAAATTGCGAGCGTGGCATACAGTAAACAAACAGTCGGAACAAATTGTTTCCTACACACGATAACGTGAATAACGGATATCGGATATCGATTCATAAACATCGCACACCACTCATTCGTTCATCCATTCATTCACAAACCGAAACGTTCAATAACAAAAAGCACGCCGACGCCGGCGCTTCTCGTTAATTATTCCCAACTCGATCTTAAGCGCTTCATTGCAAGATGACGCAATCGCGCCCTTTGATTGCAATTCCCCAAGCGTCGCCAAGCCAACACAACCACTTACAAAGACAAACGGCGGCGAGCAGACGCACCGCATTCTCGGGCGGATCGCATTCGGGAAACAGCGGCTTCGCGGCGTACTTGGCAAAGGTGAGCGCGACGATCGTCTGCGTGGTCGGTCGAATGATGAGAATCGCCACCCACAGGCGCAGGAAACCGGCAAGCGGTCCAAATGCGGCGTAAATGTAGGCATAGTCGCCGCCTGAACGCGTGATCGACGTGCCCAACTCGGCGTAGCAGAGCGCGCCGAGCGTCGAGAAGAAGCCGGACGCACACCACACGACGAGCGCCAACCCCACAGAATCGGTCTCTACGATAACGCCCGTCGGCGACACGAAGATCCCGCTGCCGATGATTGTGCCGATGATCAACGCGACGCCGTTCAGCAGCGTGATCTTGCGCTTGATCTTCACCGGCGCATTGTCGTCCACTGCGCGCACTTCCGGTTGCTCGTCGCCGTTGCTCGTCTCCTCAAACTTTGCGGATGTCATTTTTTGGGCTTGGTTCTGTCAAGCGCTGATCGGCATTGGTATAATTTTTTTATTGATGCGCGAAACGTGGGAAGTGAACACAATCGGCTTTTTTTTACCTGCACGCACGCACGCGGGACGCGGTCGCGAAGTATTCGCGAGAGAGTTCGGTGCACCTCTGGCCGGTATGCGCGCCGCGAAACGTTGACTCGGCTGTCCGAGCCGAGGGAGTCGAGCGACGTCAGTCGGCGGCGACGGCGTCGCGGCGCGTTGTAACCGTTTATGTTTTGTGTGCGCGCGCGCGCGCGCATTTCGACTCAATACATAGGTACCTCCATAGGCGTCGCGACGCAATTTACGTCGCCAGTTATCGTAGTGGGATTCATGTAGGTACATGCGGTCAATTTAATTCGGTTCCTGATTGTAGGCTTAGATACAGTGCAGATTTGGTGGACTGTATGTATCGTGCATGAAATATATTTAAGTTTCGACGCCGGATATTTTCATCTTTCATACAAAAATTGGCTATGATTGCGTGACTAGTTTATGGTATATTAGTACAAGTGATGAATTAGGATGTATTCTGCTCCACAGAGAATTTAATTAATTAAAAAATCTTCTAATTTTCTTCTCAATTTTATTAGATTCTCATCACCGTTTATCTAAACACTTAAAGATTTGCAACATTTAAGGCTTCTTGGCTTGGATTTTAGATTTGGCGTTCGATTAGGTAATCTGAAATTTCATATTTCCACTGGAAGATTAAATTTGCTATTCGCAAGCTATTGTCACTTAAATGAGAAATTAATTAACAAGGAAAATGTCATATTCATTAGAAATGTGGTTGTATTCATTGGGTATCATGAATGTAATTGATACACGTTATGATATACGATATGTGCAAACATGTAGCAAGTAACGCAACCATAAAACAAATCGTAATTTACAGTGACATCAATCATGACATGATTCACATTCTGCTTCTATAAATATCAATAATGGACATGCGAGTGCAAACTATAAATATGCGTGGAGTAATTATAAAGTCGCGCAAAAAAAACTGAACCAATTCTATTAATTACTAGCCTCAACTTCGAACTCAAACTCGACTTCAAAGAAAATCAAACAATTCAATCGCAATAGAGTGATTGAAACTATTATGGATGAAAACATAATATGTGTTGTTAAACAGAGCGCCACCACCTTATTGAACTCTTTTTCCATCTAATCACATGCATGGCATAACCGTGGGACATATTTTAAAGTAACACAAATGGCACAGTAGTGGAGAGAGCGGCGAGCGCAACGAATGCTCTCAAAATAAAACTGTGTTGCACTGTTTGCGGCACGGAGAAGGTGTGCGTGTGTCGTCCCTCCATCCGATGATCATCATCAGCGCGCACCCAGATCTAGTTAGAATCGTTACAGTCGCATCTGTTGTGTCTCCGTTCGGATCTCATTCTATGAATTTCTCTCATTCATCGCTCAAATTAATTACTAAACAGGTAATCTTTCACTCTTCTCGCTTCACGCTTGCAAATTGTCTCACAAAAATTAGTTTTGAAAACCAGTGGTAAATTGGCGTTCGTATCGGATTTCTTTACGCATGCACTTCATGTTTTCTGTTCCGATTTATGCCCATGGGCAATTCTGCACCAAATTTCATAATGACTTATTAAGATAAGTTGTGGGTTGATTCGATTACTAAGACGGAATTGAGCAAATCGTGTAATTCCATGCGGTAATTAAGGAAACACGGAATCTAACACTGCACATCTCCATCTTGTTTTTTCCTCTCTCGTGCGTGATTACTCAATACTGCCGTGCGCGTGCGCATCTATTTCGGTCACTGCTATTCCTATTTCAGCGGCGGGAATTTCTCTCCGCAAAATAAACTCCTTCGGATAATGCAGCAGCAGCAGCAACAACAACC
>JARJDR010008432.1:0-35236 GCA_030264135.1 Myllaena sp. GC000078 | reverse complement strand
TTGCTACCTGCTATTGTTCAGTTAGATCTGGGGAGCGTAAAGGTTTTCTACCTGCGCGTTCAGACCTGGGTCCTATTGTTCTATTCCCCTCCTCGACAAAAAGGGTCGGTTTGCCCATAAATAATCCCATGGGTTAGGATTGTTCTGCGGAAGGTTCTTTTTTTCTACCTGTTTGTCCCCTGTTCAGGTTGAGGGTCGTTCTGACAGACTTCTATAAAGGGTGCGTAGGTAACTGAGTAACCGTGTGCGTAGGTAGGCAGTTGTAATACCTGTTATCATCGGTTCTACGCCGCTGCAGTTTTGCACGCGTGGGCCGCGGACGCCGTCTGTAACCGAAGCGATAATAACAGTGCCCGATAAAAAAATTGGCATACAATAACAAATACGCAGGTATCGGGTATCAACCGTCCCGCCCGAAATGATGCCGATTGCAGTTTGCGTCAGCAAGCGTCAAATAATACATGCTAAATCCGATGATAATGATAAGCATCATGAATCACCGTGCGCAAGATCCGCAAACTAATGCATAAATAACTACGTCATAACACTTGATCTTACATTAGTACCATTACGATTTCTATGAATAATTTTCACCTCGGCGAACGAATAATTTCACGACTTGATGGTTTTTGGCGTGCGATACGATTGCGATAATCATTGCAAGAAATGTCAATGAACGCCAGCGCACGAAAAACAATTATTTTCCAATTTTCGGTGCAAAATTTCAATCACCAACCATGAAGAGACCATGAAGCGCCCGATGAAGAAATCAAACGCATCCAAGCCAAGCGCAAGCGTCAAGTTTAAAGTGAAACTCATCGGGTTCTTGTCTACAAACAATGCGGCTCTCATGCGGATTGGTATTCAAAGAACAAAGCAATATATAATTAATATTGCGCTTGCAGGCTAGCAGTTAAAGTCCACCGATTAATATTTGATTGATAATTACGCGGCAATTAAATCTATTCCATCCTTTTCTTCGGACCTTCTTTTGCGCACTTTGCTCAGGCAAGTCACATACATTTATTTGCACCCGCGGATTATTGAGCGTAACGCGTGCGCATTTTTAATGCAAGAATCATCATTATCATTGGCAGCTTTCATGGCCAACGAACCACCTTTTCATAATGTTGTTTGAATGAAATTTCCAAAACTAAAACGAAATCGAAAAGTTGAAATTGAAATCGCAATCGTAATCGTTTCTTTTGTGGCTTTGGTGTTAATTAATTAATATGTAATAAAAGTGTAAATTTTGTATATTAAACATGGGTGCAAATAATTAGATACTTTTTTATTAAATATTAGTTTAGTTTCGTTAGTATTTCAATTGGTTGTTTTTCTAGCATAATAGATGTTGCACGATATTCTCTGTCGTAAAGATGAGGACGATTTTGTGCATATAACTCACAATCAGCACGCACAGAAAGCGTGTGAAAGTTGTGCAAACTGCCAGGCGAAACAGTTACATACATTTTATTATGCACTTTTTGCTACTTGGCTTCTTTTATGCGCATATTTACTTTATATATCATTTGAGAGTTGCCAGGTCTGTTTTGAAAGTGAAATAAGTAGGGTCATTGCAACTCAGGTCGAAATATTCCCCTTTTCGACCTGTCCGACCTTTTTCTACAAAGGGGAAACGCAGGTAGAAATATTTCCCTCTTTTCTGAAACCTTTTAATCATCGGACCCTTTTTTTGGAAAGGGGCAACGCAGGTAGAAAACTTAACTTTTGTTCGCTTCCTCGTATAACACTTCTGCGCATGTGAACACAATGACATAAAACGGCGTCAAACTGAGGGGTAAACAATAAACAAATGCGCGCACGGATCACACACACTCTACGTGAGATCCAACGCAATCTGCGGTTACGTACGTAGAGCAACATGCAAATAACAAGAATTTAACATCACTTATCACGCTCGTTCGGGTTTTGGGATTTGATGACAAACAATAGCTAATTAACATGTGCGTTTGCGTTAACCGCCTGGTTGGTTGGTTTACAGCTCGCATAATGCAGCCGACTAAGCACCCGACCGCCAGCCGGCTGAACCACCACCACCACCACCGCCATCAGGACCTTATCAGCAGCACGCGGCTGCATCGTAATCAGTGCGCGTCACCGCCGACGATGCCGCAGCGATGAGGTCGCTGGAGGAGTACATTGTGGATATGGAAAAGCGCAACACTAGTCTAGTCTACAGTCGACACAATCAGCAGCAGGACTATACCAGCATGAACGGCAACGGTGGAAATCACCTCGGTGGTGGCGGTGGCGGTCACCATCTGACCGTGAGCGGTGAAGATGTATGGACGCAATTGCAACACAAGGAAAACGATCTGCAGCTCGCCGCCGAGCTGGGCAAGGCGCTGCTCGACAAGAACGAGGAGCTGAAGCGTCAGCAGGAGCAGATCGTCGATGAGTACTCGAAAAAGTTGGAGGTCAGTAAGCAAATTTGATGAATCACTCATTTGCATAAATGACAAGACATCGTGATGCATTTCTAAATAAAAATTGATGCATTTATATAACAAGTGGGAAAAACAATTTGCTGAAACTTTCTATTTGTTATCGGTTTGATCTTCATCTCATAGCATGATGAATAATGGTAGTTAATGCTGACTTTCAAACGAATTTAATCAGTCAGCATCGCGGTATGCGGAGGATATTGTTAAGCATTAGGTGCGCAGCGGAAATGATGAGCGTGCGTGCTGGAAACGGCATCGACAATTGACAACCGTCAACAATACACAACGCGTAACGGTTTTGCTGGCTAGAGCGTCATCGTGGTCATTCCACCCAGGCTGGCGGTTGTTAAAAACGAATCATCGTGAAAAAATCACATTGAAATTCGAAATACTTTACGAGATACAGACATTTGCGGGTTTATTGGGTCTTTAGGGTCAACTCTGGGTCTTTTTCTATACAATAGTTAATTTATGCACCCCTCTTCTTTTTTGGAACTTCAGTTGTTCTCTCAGGTAGAAACATAGTACAATAGATAATTTATGCACCCCTCTTTTGGAGGTCCGAACCTTTTTCTATTCAATAGATAATTTATTCACCCCAATATTGTTTGGAATACAATACAATAGAAGGGTCTGAACCCTAATCTTATGTGCAACAATAGAAAACTCGGTGTAAATCAGATCATTGAAATGACCTTTGCTGATCTGCAAACACAATTTTAGCTAAAATTTCCAAATAAAGCAATTTAAAGCAACCTTAGCGCTGGCGGGAGGCAATTTGTCGCAATTCAGGTAACGTAACACCGGCCGATGCGTCATGGCTGGCGCTTTCGTCGAAATCGAAAAGAAGAAAAAAAACCAACAACATTACTTAAGTCATATTACAATATGTACGCGCACATTTGCAAAACGCCCGACATTGACACGAATTAGGCGTCGACGCGCAAGCCACTTTCTACTCCGGTTTCACTTCACTTCGGAAATTAATAATCACAAACACAATTGAACGAGTTAACCTTCCAAAACTATAATCAGTTAATTTATTCAGAGTGGCATTGTTAAAAAAATGATAAAGGGTTAGAAAGAAAAATTTAGCTAGAAACATAAATCACTTAAACTGATAGATTTTATCCCCCTCATTATTCGCAGTCGCACTTGCATTTGTCATCACCTTTATCCTCTTTGCAATTGTTCGGATCACACTCCGAATAGAACGTCGCGCGCTTCTGATTGAGCGTGTCGAAGACGTTCGCATTGGTCGTATCGCATCCGCGCGCCGCCGCAAGCATCTTACACATCTTGTCCTTGCGACGTGCGGCGCGCAATTGGTGCTCAATGAAAGTGGCGTTCTCGGTGGCGTTGCGAATCAGCGGCGCCTTCTTGTATTCGATAGTGCGCCCTTCGAGAGGGCCGGGTGGTGATGCGCGCTTGAGGCTAAAGTGGATATTCTTGCGCTCGAGCGCTGCCATATTGACCGCTATCTGCGACGGTAGATCGCGCTGGTCCATCGTGGTGTAGATGGGCACACACTCCATATCTTTGGATGCCGGGTGGCAGTGCCTGGGCGGTGTTTCTGCTAGTTTCTTGTATAGTGGATGTATACCACGGTCGGCCATCTCCAACTGCCGGCGGCAGAGGTTCTCCGTTTCTTGTACAGGATCGTCGTGTAGCATCGTCTTCTTGAGGTCTATGTGTGTTTCGATTTCGCGTAAAATGCGATCCTCTCGCGATTCGCACGCGATGCGCACGGGGACGCGGTCACGCTGGATCACGTACGCAATGCCGCAGGTCTTGTATGCTTGTCCACCGTAGTTGGATAGGTCTGGATCCGCTGGTGGTCTTTTTACTGCAGACAAAATATTTTTTCTGCTAAACAATACAATAGATAATTTATGCACCCCTCTATTGGAGGTCCGAACCTTTTTCTATTCAATAGATAATTTATGCACGCATCTTTCTGAGTTCTGACCTTTTTTCTATACAATAGATAATTTATGCACCCCTCTTTCTGAGCTGGAACCTCTTTCCATTCAATGGATAATTTATGCACCCCACTTTCAGGTAGAAACACAATACAATAGATAATTTATGCACCCTTCTTTCTGAGTTCTGACCTTTTTTCAATTCAATAGGTAATTTATGCACCCCTCTATTGGAGGTCCAAACCTCTTTCCATTCAATAGATAATTTATGCACCCCACTTTCAGGTAGAAACACAATACAATAGATAATTTATGCACCCTTCTTTCTGAGTTCTGACCTTTTTTCAATTCAATAGATAATTTGTGCACCCCTCTATTGGAGGTCCAAACCTTTTTCTATTCAAGAGATAATTTATGCACCCTACTTATAGGTAGAAACACAATACAATAGATAATTTATGCACCCTTCTTTCTGAGTTCTGTCCTTTTTTCAATTCAATAGATAACTTATGCACCCCTCTTTAAAAGGGTCCGGAACCTGTGGAGCCTACATTTTATACGTACGGTTACGACAATATTGCTTGCGACAGCACCGGATATCAGGTTTATCGGTGGTGTGCTTCACTTCAGCGGGAGGCGGTTTCTTGCCGCCGCCAAAGAGCCGCTGGAAGAAGCCAACGCGTGGCTCGTTGCAGGCGCCTGACGGGCACTTGGGAGGCGGTGGAACATCGCACTGAGGCAATGTGACAAACGTGGCGCATGGCTTCTGCGCTTGGCTGATGACCATCCGTTCACGTGACGGCCGCTTGCCGCTGCTAAGCAAGCAGCGCGCCATCAAAAATGCGCTGCGATTTTGCATTCTTTCTTCGTCCTCTCCCTCTTCCCTGGAGATCGCTGTGATCCAATTACGGACGGGACTATTAGCACAGAGCTTTGTTGTTCAGACCACCGATGAAATATCTCTTCTTGCGTGCATGGTGAAATTTTCGGTTAGCTTCCAAATTTTTGCGTATGCTTCCACTCGAAATTTTCTACATCAAATGTGCATCAGTCATCTCTCATCCACTGACAGGATTGCTATTGTTTTCCAGCGTTAGCAACGACTCTTTGTTTCGCGTTGCATATAAATAATAAAATTGTGCAAAATAAAAACCGTTAAGATTATATGTATATAAAACTCGTTAAAATTTCGGCACGGAAATGTGGTTTCGGTCGCGATCAACAACTCTAGCTGTAGTTTAGCATTTTCCCTGCTTTTGTTTGTATTTGTGAATATTTTATTATGATTCATATGTTTTTCCATTGTTTTCGCGTTCCAGTAATTTTCCTTCTGATGCCTGACGAAGTATCTCATTGAAAAATATTAAGATTTTAGATTTTAGACTAGTAAACAATGAGAAATCAACAAGTTGTGTTTTTGATGCCGTTAGAAACATGCTTCTTACATTACGCAAATGTTTTTTATGCTCTTTATACGACGAGACATAATGCAATTAAATTTCGCTCCAAATGCGTGAAACGGTAATCCGCAGGAGCACTTTCCGGATGAATCTCTTCAACAATTAAAAATTGTGCAGTGTGTTGCGGCTCGTTACGCCGATTACGTTTTCGTATACGCTTTTAATTACTACACTTTTCGTGTAGACGATGGCGACGACGACTTTATAATTTGTAACGTTACTTCTTAACTTTACTCGTACTGCTTATTGTTAGTCAAAGATTGCGGTTCGTCGTCCGCTCATGGGTATGTATGTCGTTCTGCTTACGAGGATATCCTTAGAAATTGTCCCTAAAACTACCTGAATTGGGTTCTTGAAGGGGATTTCAGGTAGTAAAGTAGGTTTTCTACCTGATTTCAGGCAGTGAAAGGTTTGGGTTTTCTACCTGATTTTATGCTTTGTTCGCTTCAAACTCCACACGTGTTTCTGAGAAAGCGATGTCGACAATGCCTTGTTATTACCACTCACAACCGTAATTAACATGATGTTATTGTTGTTTTAATGAATGAACTGCACTGAACCCGTCCACGTATAAACATTTTCATGACGTCCATGCACAGGTAATCACAATAGTATCCGAACTCCAGAAAAACAACACAATTACCTCTTTCATATTATAACTAATAAAAACATTGCTGATTGCGTAATCGGAAATGCATTTAATCAAACACACATTAATTGCACATTGAATGCGTCGAGAAAAATTAGAACAAATGCGCCAGGCATTCAGCCGGAACTAATTCGCTATATACCATCGTCTGTTTTTATAGTTCTTTAAAGTTGGTTGCGATTTTCAGTTGTAAGAGGTTTTTGTTCGCCGCATTGGAGGAAGTGCACGCAACGCCGAATTGCGTAATGCGCGTTTGCTTGCACTGCTCTGCGTTTTTCTTTCTTGTTTGTCAGTCTTGGCGCCCAGTATGCAATTAAGTCCGCTTTCAATTAGTTCTTGATCGTTTTTTGTTGCGAAATGCCAGCGTATTGCAATCGAAAAGAAGCGAATGATGAATAGATAAAACTTGGTGGGCGTCAACGTCAACCGAAATTACATCATAGTTATTGCTCTAGTTTGACTGATTTTTAATTGAAATTCGTACAACAATGGGCTATTTTTGTGATTATTTAAGAACTTGGATTATTCCGTTTCCACTCTACTTCTTGGAGACTTGTTATTATTATATCATTTCCGTTGTGCATGAATTTCGAAGAATTTTTAAGTTGTGAAATGGTGTTTTCCATGCTTCAATTTGCGTTTGGAGATTGAAAGCGATTATTAGCCGCCAGCTGTGTTTGCATTTGCTTCACCGGAAGAAACGCAATCAAGCGTGAAATGGTTTCATGCCTGGGCAGAGACCCTTTTCTATTCGCGGCACAACAATAGACTTCCGGAGGGTCCCTTAAGGGAGATGAATACAACAGATAATTTATGCACCCTCTTTACAGGTATAAAACCGGTTTTTCTATTCAGGGTTCGGTAGTAAAACCAGTTGCCATTCAATTAGCAGATCGTGTTAAACCGCAAAACACTCCACTTCACGGCTAGGCGTTAGACATGCGCGTTGTTCATCTCATTTTTTCGCCATCTCTCGCCATTCACTCATTGCGCAACGCGGTCGGACTTAATCATGCGCTTTATTCACGATTATGCCCGTTTACTCACAGCCGTTTCCAGCTAGATTATTATCATTTGTTGGCGTTGAGAAAATGATAATCTCCGTACTCCGTGCATTGCGATATGATTTAATTTTCCTCGTCTTGAAATTCGTTATTTGTGCGATATTGCCGGTATGAATTTGAAAAGCGTGCATGATGACTTTCTATTATGATTCAATGCGCAGAAATGTTTATAATGTCTATGGTAAAGAGCATAAATAATTTATGGCCAGCCGTTTCATTTTTCTCCTTTTCACATTTATTTACAATGGCACTTAAGTCGTAAGTGATTGAATGGCGCTATTTGTTTTATGGATATTTGTTTAATTAACGTTTTTTTTTTCGTTCGATCAAAAACTAGTCGGGTTTGGATGTAGCGTGAGAATGTTTAGAGCTAGGAAACTACTTTGTACTTTGCGATTCCGAAATGTTTTCCGTCTTGCTTTGGCAGTTTTCACTTCAGCGCGGCACACACAATTCGCTGCAGAATTTTATTAGGTATGTCGCAGTTCGTTTTACTGCCTGCGCACGCAATCGAGTTGAAACGCGCGAGGTCACGCGCCCGAGAGCAGATGGCGAAAAAATGGTAAATGCTAAAATTAAGGTTAAACTCTAATGGCTCAAGAAAAGTTGTTGGCGAGGTCTTGCGGTTAGCAATTGTGTAGTTTCAGGTAGAAATCCAATGCGGAACAAAAGACCCAACGACCCAACGACCCATTTTGCGAGTTCACTGAAGGGTGCATAAATTATAAGCTATTGTATTTCAACCCGACCCTTATAAACCAGAAACCTAAAGCCTGAAGGGTGCATAAATTACCTCAAAAATCTATTGTGATGGAATTCGACCCGCAACGAGTCTGAAGAAACTTTTATGCTACCTGTGTGAATTGGGAGAAAGATGTAAATTGGAAAATAATTATCACTTGTTCATCTAGCATCTTACATAAGTTGCAAAGTGCGCTTTGCTATATTATTATTATCCTCGTGCAAAGTATGTCGGTATATTATTATTTATGCGTTTTCCATCGTGACATGTACACAATTTCTAACAATAACCATGTTTAACAAACGGCAACCTGACAGCGACAAAGAGAGAAATTGCAAATCAGAAAAATTATAATTAATAATAGGGACGTCGGAAGAGAAGAGAGACTTTCGCTCGCACTCATTCATTCTTCCGAGCGCGTTTTGCTGTCAGCCGACAACCCAACAACAAGATTTCTCTCTTTCTTTGTTCACTTTTCTCGCTGGTGACTTATTTGTTTGCATATTTTTGTCTCCGATTAGATTGTCTTGAGTAATGAGGCATCGATTACATCATACGTTTCATGTGTGACCTATTAACGGTTCTTTCGTCAATTTACTATTATATTATATCATTTAAGTGAAATAAAATTGCATAAACTTCGTTGAATAGCGATAATATTCACACTATTAAGATGCGTTGAATATTTAAACTTCTTTTAACCGCTTTGCAATAATTTTTACGCAGTCATTGTTAAACTAAACTACTTACGAAACTTTTAAGATCATGGATGGTTTAAGGCTTGCTAATATTAATAAGCTAGTCGTGACCACACCAAAACCATGCATTCATTAATAAACATACCGTGTCGCTTCTCGGCTTAAAATTAAGCTGCCTCCGGTCGGCCGGTCATCGATGCCGTCATCCGTGTGTTACGCACAGCATAAAACACGCCCGCACGTGCAATTATGCTGCTTCCACCTTTTGCAAACAAATCCGTTACCTTATGTATTATACGACTAGTTGTGTGCACTCGTAATTTTATTATTTATTTATATGATTACTTAAATATTGTATCAGCTATTACATAGTATATACCTACATTTCGCGATTGTTATAATAGGTAAGTAATTCGCGTACTACGCGCAGAGCATTACTACTTCCTGATTCCGCATGCTAATTAATTAATTAATGTACCTAATTAAATGAGTGCGCCGTAATTAATATGGAATTAGATTCACACGACACGACTAACACGATTCTGTTTCAAATCAATTTTTTTTCGCTAAGAGTAAAGAAGTAGAGAAGTAAAGAAGTAAAGAAGAAGAAGACCTAAATTCGAGATGCTTTCATCTGGTAGTATTAAGTAGCCAATGCCGTAGGCTAAACAGGTGAAAGATGCTTCTGAGAACGCTCTGTCTTGATTATATATGATTATCCAATGAATGCTCGTGCGTGTGTATGGTTGATGGTTGATATGCGAGATCGTAAAACTATTTGTGGCGATTTATGGCGCTGAGAGCATTGCGGAGAGAAGTGTAACGGAAATTGGCGTTGGCAGCTCTATAAACAGGTGTAATACGTATGTTGGTTCAAATTAGAAACCTAACACGACCCTCTGTGAGTTAAAGTCGGGTCTTTCTACCTGGTTTTCATTTTAAACCCGGTTTTTAACCCCTCAATGTTTAGTTTGAGAGGGTCCGCAGAACAATAGCGACCTTACCGCGACCCTTGAATACAATAGACCTCTGCAAAGGGTCCGGATTTTTCTACCTGAACAACAATAGCAAACCCTTTTCAGGTATACGGTTTTGAAAGACCTTTTAGCCCAAATATCACCCTATTTCTTGACTCATTGTGGGAACCTAGTAAAGTACAAACAAACAACCATTGATAATGATAATGAAATTGATGGCCACACACAAGATATGTTTACACCCGATAAACGTAGCCATGAGCAGGATAACGACGAAGGTAGTGTAGTAGTGCAAATGTGGGCGTGGAACGAATGATGGAAAGTATTAGCATATGGCCATGAACTTTACGATAGTTTTTCTAGAGCACAGTTTATTTGTTGATAGAATCACTAACGGTGAGTCATTCCGCTTCAAACTATACGACTACAAAAATTACAATATTTTAATAAATAAAATACGATTGTTTATGACAGGCGAGTATAGGTATGAGCAATATGACAAGGTATTTGGTGGGCGGGTTTGCTCTTCACCACTTGTTCATCACTTGCCAATTTGCATTCCATTCACCACATTGACGTCAGTAACAGTTTCAATCGATGACTAATAAATAACGAATTAATGCGACAATCGCAAGGTAACGCTAAGAAGCGATAGTTTTTTGATATAAAAAAATAATTACCAAACGGATGATTACAAAATTGCTAAGCATACACGCAAGTAATTTTGAAATGATAGTAATTATCACTCCGTGGATGAGTAATGCGTTAATTTATCGAAGATAGCAATCTTTAATTGTAATAAGCTGCCTTTCATTCCAAAGCAAACCTACCAAAATTCAAGTAATTACATTTGTAGTTTTATAATTGCAATTACATTTCTTTTGTTGGTTGTTCTTGCAACATCATTAAGTGAAAGTCTTGGATTGAAGCCCATTTTACTCGTCCTTAGTTTTCTTCGTTTATATAGAACCTGAACTAGCTTTGAGCTGGATTATACGATGCAGTGTAAAATGTGTGTAAGTATTTTATTTAGATTTGACCTTACATTAGTCGCAGCGAAAGAGAATCGACGGTTATTAATTTCATTTCGACGCCCCGCCTGAGTCGACGCGACGCCTGAACTAGTTTACTTTGTATCGAATCGATCACAAACGGCTAGAGCTAGAGAGATACGAGTACGCTAACCTTGGTCGCTACTAGCAAACACGATGAATTCTCTTTGTTTGCGCGCGAGCAGACTATACTAGCGTTTTGCGCAATCTAGGGCTTCGCCACAGTCCGTTTACGCATTTTAAGTAGCAACCAATTGAATTATGGATATTACCCAATCGCCTGGAAGCGTTAGCGTCACTTACACTTCTTCCTGCCCATTTAACTGTTTCCTTTACACGTTTACGCATTACAGAACTTTAGTTTCTTGCCAGAATTGAATGGAACTAACCGCAAAATTTATTATTCTCTTCAAGGACTTCTCCGTTTGAGTCATAATTTACGTCTTCCTTTCGTAATTAATTAGCGAGATATTAATCGATATAAGTATGAAGGTTTTTGGTGGATTTCTTTAAACCGCCAACGAAGACGAATTTGAAGAAGTCTAGTAAAGTAATTAGTGGTAATATTCAAGGATTTTAGTTGTACCTGGAAATATAATTGAAATTGTCGACATCCGCAATTGAAATGAATCATTCCACTTGGAATAAAATATATGTTAAGACATTTTGTGGCGATTCTAAGAAACCACCAACCGCCTGCTTCTCATCTTGGTTGTTCAGCGACCATGCGAAAACTCGTTATGCCTCCGCGCACTTTTCTTGCTTATATGTAAAGTCGTCGATTATCGGCTGGGTTTCATCTCTATTCTATTCAAAAACACATTCTATTGTTTTAAAATTGTCGGACTAAACTTCTGCTTGTTGAGCAACCAGCACATGTGCTAAATCTATTTATTTAGCATTTCGTAAACCCAGAAAAAGAAGATGTTTTTAATTAATTGTCAAACTACAAATTAATGGTGCTCTCCTGGTGTGGTTTCCAATTTCCGCTTCCGGCATTAGTCGTAAATTACATTTGAATCACTTATTACAAAATCATGATGAAATTTATGAGTTTTTCACGCCGGCAAATTGCCGAATCAAATCGGCGTTGTGTTGCGTAGCGTATTGGACCTTTTATTGTCTTATTGCGACGACGGCAACTTCGTCATCTTTGTTCGTTCGCAATCATTCCGCATATAATTACTCGTACTTCGGTGCGTATTTTCTCTTCTGGCGATTAGCTCTCGCTTTACGACTGCAATTGCGATTCGATGCGGCGCGCTGTCGCAATCGTGAGCTCACCATGCGCACAACTGATTGAGTTATTATTTGTCATCAATTCTGTTTAAAATTTGAGCCGCCAAGTTGAATTTGGCGCCTTTGCCGCGCCCTCTGTACCTCTACCGCCCTCTACGTCTTCTATTTATTTGCTTAATGACCTAGAAAATAACTTTGACTGGTTATAATTTGTTTCCTTGCAACAAAACATTTTATAAATTGATAGTAGCGCGTGTGAATCTCGCATTCCACGCCACTAATTAAAATAACACCGCCGACTTTGATTCCGCGACTAATTAATGCAATTTATGCGTCGTTCCGCCGTTTTCGCATGCATTATTATATGAATACTTGTTTATTTATTAATTATGATTATCTACTTTTCCCCACATAGTAGTAATTAGTATGAAACGAATTCCTATTGCATATCAATCATATTTAAACAATAAGAAGAAGAAAAGCGGTGATGAGTATGAAAAGAAAACTGTGTTAATGTGTCGACGCTCGACGAGTCGAAGAGAGCAATCCGCATCTGCATTTATTCGTTCATTCGTATTCTACGCGATTTTTCATCGCTTTCCATATTTGACACAATTTTTCCACATTGAATACGATTTTGTGCATGCTCATTTTATCCTATTTTTTCGAAACATATTGCTTGCGATCGAACCAAACGCAACGCAACGAACAAACCACTTATTGATCGGGATTGGCAATAGCATTATAATGAAAAACGTTATCCGCCGTTGCGCCGGCCTTGCTGCTGATAACGATAATGAACGAAACAATGACGCATACGGGGCAATTATCGCGCATCGCGCTCGTTTCTCAATGTTTAATGTTAATTTTTACGTTGGTGTTTTTAGTTAAAACTTTGATTTTAATTGTGATTTGTTGGTAGGAGGTCGAACAGGATCGCCACCTGTTGAAGCGGAAGTTTGCGACGCGCGAGTCCGAATACGAGGCGCGCATCCTTGAGCTGGAGAAGGATATCCACGAGTTGCACGATAAGCTCGCCGCCAAGGATCAAACGATTCGCGCGTGGGAGAAGGAGAAATCGGGTCTATTCACCGAGTTAACCGCTCAAAATTCACGACTTACCACTCAACTTAAAGGTACAATGCTTTTCTCTTATCCTGGAAGGACACTGTTGTTATCATGTTTCTTCGGTAGAATCGCAAATTGTAGAAAACCAATTACAATCGGCAATCAGCGAACTGAAAGAGCAATGCCAGATGGGCAAAGCCACCCTTCAGGCGCACGCCGCCAGCGTGGAAGCGCTCAAAGACGAAGTGGACCTGCTCAGCGAGAAGAAAGCCGAGCTGGAGCGTCGTCTCCAGCTGATGGTGCAGGAACGCGAATCAATCAGCGCCGATTTGGAAGAAGAACGCCAACGAACGCTGGTTTTGCAGCGCCATGCTCGCGATCAAGATGTGCGCTACCAGCAGACGCTCAACGACTTCCAGCACGTCGAAAACGAGTCGACGATGATGTCGATGGAGGACCGTCTCAACAGTAGGTGTTTCCCCTTGATTCCATGTGATTTACCCTAACCGTTTGTACTAACTCTCTCTGTTTCCGTTGTCTCCCCCCTCAACTACTAAACAAAACTACCACCAAAACAAACATATCATCATCACATCCAAGACGGTGGTGACCAACAGCGATCTTTATTAGTAGAAATGGACATCTCGGAGCCGACGCTCAGCCAGGAATGTATGACCGTCTACCGCCAGCTGCGCAGCTACTGTCAACAGCTGAAAACGCATTACAACGACGACTCGGGCCTGCATTCGGACCTCTCCACGCACGCCGACGACGCCAAAAACCTTTCCGTGGGCCTCCTCAGCGAAGTAGCACAGGAACTCTTGCAGCTAGTGCTTGATAGTGATGTGGTGCGCTTTATCGAGCGCATTGAACAAGCCCGCTTGGATGTGCAACAACGCGATGCTGAGTTGGCGGCGAAAGACGCCAAACTCCAACAACGCGATGACGCTGTTAACGAGCTCAGCTCCAAGTTGTCGGTGAAGTGCGCCGAATTGGAGGCGACGGTGGAGGAGCGCGATCGTGCGCGGAATGACGCCAGTCATACGTCGCTCAATCAGGATGAGTTGGTGGCGCGTGCGCGGGAAGTGCGCGACGCCGCTGTGAGCCGGAAGAACAAGGCCGAGATTGAGTTGGCAAAGGTGCGCGTGGAGTTGATGCAGGCGAATAGCCAGTTGATGGAGGCGGTGCAGCAGAAAGTCGAGTTGCATCAGCAGTTGGAGCAGTGGCAGGTGGATATGCAGGAGTTGATTGATGAGCAGATGAAGTCGAAGCTCACCTCGCAGGAAATGCAACGCATCACGTCCTCGACGAATGGTTCGTCGGCGTCCTCCGAGTCGATGAATGGGTCGATGACCATTGCGAGCACCACACGGCGTCGGTTGATGCAACTGTTTCAACGATAGCATGAGGGATTCAAAGTGTTGGCTTGCAGGGTATAGAAAAAGTTTTCGAAGCGCTGGATTTAAGTGCGAGAGTGAAGTGTAAACGAACTGAGAAAGACAGAAAGTCGTTTGTTAGGGCGAATTAAATTACTAATAACTGTGATCCTCCAAATAAAAACGGACTTAACTTAAATAAATTAAACAAAACGCGCGGCGTTTGGTGGATTCTAACGATGCTAAAATCCGTCCCACGAAACGTGCTACTAACGGTTTTAAACAAATTACACCATGTTATACTTAAGTATATTATATCTTAAGTACCTAAATGATTTATTGTACTTACCTTATCATCCCTTCATTCCAGACGATATGTGAGAAGAAAATGGGAGAAATAAAAGACGCTTTTTACAAATCATACATTTTCATGGATTTTATTACTAAATTAAATTATTTCAGGTAATTTTTACATTTCAAATTAAAGTAATGATTAGTGAACGATAGAATTTAATGGTTCGGCCTTGATCACGCTGAGATTCAATCGATTATCGATCTCATCATCGATCAGCCCAACAATGGCGCTGGAAAAAACAAACCAACTTTGTAACTCTGCCATTTGCAAACCGCCCAACCGATTTTCCCCAGAAACATCGCATTTTATTCGCTGTTAAATTGGCAATAAAACTACATCATCCCCAATATCGTGAGATTAATAGTAACGGAGCAATGTCAAAAAATAGGGCAACTTACACATTATCGCCACGAATAATATGCAGACCGAGCATGACTTGCTCGACGCCGTTCTGCGTCGAGTACACACGCTCATGGGACTCGTCCAGGATGATGTTGATGGTCTGGTCAAATCCCTTCAAGGTGCCCTTGAACCACAAAATAAAAAAATTATTAATTAAGGTAATTTTTGAATTTTGCGAATACTTACAATAAAATTGCGTCCATCGGAGGTGATTATCAATACTGTATCTGTAATTAAAATAAAATTATATAAAAAACTGGAGAAATTGATTTGCTGCAACAAAATTAGGGATATTTCTTAAATTCCTTGAATTTAGGCAAGAGAAATACTTACGATTGACGAATTGATCCAAGCTACTGGACATGGTGTCAAATGAACTGTTTTTAAACAATTATATTCCTTTTAGAAAGGTAATAAATGAATTTTTGTAAGACAAAACGTCTTGTTTACAACTTATGAGAATTTCTAGGTTATGTGTGGCGGTGTAGCAGTGATTCTCAAAAAGTTTAGGGTGAAGGGCTTTGTATAGGGTGACTGCCAACTATTACAACCCACATCCAGTGAATTCCCATGGTGGCTTAAAACAAATGTCTGTTCTAACAAATATAAGGCAATAAGTGATAAGAAATTGTTATAATTCGCAAGTAGATTCCGTTTTGATGTGGAAATTATATAATTTTAGCTAGCAATGCATCAATAACAAAGATAATAAAGATGTTGTGTAATAGGCATGACCTTAACCCTGATACGCACAATCTTTCCACAAATATTATCAAAAAATAATAAAATATATTGCAATAAATAAAATGACTGATATAATTTGAGTTTTGCTGCAACGCAATTTAAACATGCAAAATTTCTTTTCTATCCCGAAACAACTCAAATTCTTATATTGGATTAAATAACTTATAGATTGCTCAATCATTAAACAACAATTATTTAGATTAAAGTAAACAAACATAGACAAAAAGGCAACAGCCAATGCAAACCAGTTTCTTGATGTCATAGAGAAATGCACTCTCATTTCAAACCGCTTATTTCCAGTTTCTCGACTTCTTATCAACGCTCATTAAAATAAACCTCATCCGACAGCGATTAATCAAGAATCAATACTATTGATTGGGTAAATACATGTAAATCACAATAAGTAATATTTTACCGCAAAATTTGTAATTTCTCGCAACTTCAGTCCTAGCTTAAGTTTTGTAACGTTATAATAATCAACAGGTCATAAAACAGACTTAAGTCATAACCGTGCAATGCGCATTGGTAACACAACACTCCCAACATGGAATTAGATTACTTAAGCGAGTTAAACGCCACGACATTATTATGATTATGATGCGGACACATCAACAACATCAACAAACGCTATCGCGCCGAGGATGCGCGCATTCTATAAATAGCGCGCGGTTCGCTGCACGCTCAGTGTGCTCCGTAACCGTCATGCCTCCAAACGTAAGACGTAAGTTTTTCTCGCTGGAATTTTTGCTAATCCAAGTGGTTTAGTGGAAAACCGCATTGGTTGCGGCCAATCAAACGCTGAAGGTCGCCATCATCGGACAGAGCCAGTTTGCCGCCGATGTGGTCGCCGAAATACAGCGGCGCGGTCATTGCGTCGCTGTTGTCTTCACCATCGAGGACAAGAACGGAAGAGAGGATGCGCTGGCGAAGTTTGCGCGCGCCCATGCTATTCCTGTGCATAAGATCAAGCAATGGCGGCGCGCCGGACAGCCACTTCCGGAGATTCTATCCCTCTACCGGTCGCACGAGGTTGATTTGAATGTCTTGCCCTATTGCTCGCAGTTTATACCGATGGAGGTGATCACTTCGCCGAAGCACCAAAGCATTTGTTATCATCCGTCGATTTTGCCTCGACATCGTGGTGCATCCGCCATTAATTGGTTAGTATTCGATGGTTAACTAGCTTTAGAATGAGGTCATGTTGGTGGTAATACGAGCAGAAGTTTTCAAGTTATCGATAATTGTTTATAAACTTGTCGGGTTTTGTTAAACAGTATCAAGTTTGGTTTTAACTTTGTTAAATTTTGTTTAAACTTTGTTTGAACCTTGTTTAACTGTGTTTGATATTGTTTCACTTTGTTTGACTTTGTTTCACTTTGTTTAAAGCTTTGTTTAACTTTGTTTAACTTTTTTTTAAGGACCTTAATGTCGGGTGATGAACAAGCCGGTTTTAGTATCTTCTGGGCAGATGACGGTTTAGACACCGGCCCGATTCTCCTCCAAAAGACATGCGCCGTGGAGCCGGACGACACCGTCGACACACTCTACAAACGCTTCCTCTATCCAGTAGGCGTCCAAACCGTCGCTGAAGCGGTCGACATGGTAGCTTCCGGTTCGGCGCCGCGCATAATTCAAGACGAAACACAATCCACTTATGATGCCATGCTGAAACCCAGCATTCCTCTGGCGGTGGACTTCAACCAGTCTTCCACTCAAGTGCACGACTTTATCCGCGGGCTAGACAGCATCCCCGGGGCACTCTGCCAAGCTAGCCTCCTCCACAGCGAACCCACCCCACAAGACGCTGTCCTCTTCGGGTCGACCATCTGTGACCATCTCTCCCCGAGACAACTGCTTGCCATGGAGACATCCGGTGAATGTCGTCGCGTCCACATCGACGGTTGCCCAGCGGCGTGGCTCACCGAAGAAGGCCTCATGCTGCAATGCGCCGATGGCGGTATTGTCACCATACAGCGCATCAAGCTCGCAGGGAAGATTAAACTAGCCGCAAGCCTCTTAAACGCTTCCGGTGCCATCACCGAGAAACTCGTGCTCGACGAGGAAGAGACTAAGCTCAGGGAGACTCTGCAGAAGATTTGGATGGAAATTCTTGCCGTCGACGAAGAGGTGGAGAACGAGACGGATTTCTTCGAGAGTGGTGCCTCGTCCATGGACGTGGTACGGTTGGTGGAGGAAAGCAAGGAACTCTTTCAAATTGCACTGGAAAATGAGCATGTGTTCCTCAATCCGGGCTTCGAAGATTTTCTCACGGTTTGCGTGCAGACACGGCGGCAAACTGCCGGCGGAGGAGCAGGAGGAGGTAATGCACAGGAGGTCACGTTCGAGGGTACCACCATTGAAGCGAATCGCAAGTCGATTCGTTGTCCCACGCAGCTCTTCATCAACGGGCAGTTTGTTAATGCGGTCGAGGGTAAAACCCTGCGCATTATCAATCCACATGATGAGAGTCTCATCTGTGAGGTGCAAAGCGCCACGGCGGTGGACGTGGATGCTGCGGTACGCGCCGCTAAGAGAGCCTTTGACCTTGGGGAGTGGTCGAAAATCAGTGCGAGGGAACGCGGTAAAATGCTATTCCGGTAAAGACCCACTTTACTTTCCGTCTCGCAGTTGTTTCCAATTTGTTACGAATCAGCCTGGCAGATTTAATGGAGCAACACAAAGAAGAGCTGGCAACCATCGAGTCGGTGGATTCCGGAGCTGTTTACACCCTGGCCCTGAAGACCCATGTGGGGATGAGCATAGAAACATGGCGATACTATGCGGGGTGGTGTGACAAGATCGAGGGGTCCACCATACCTATTTCGAGTGCGAGACCCAACAAGAACTTTACTTTTACTCGTCGGGAACCAATCGGGTACTAGATAACTCCGTTCCCGTTCCGTCTTCTAGTCTTTTGTCCTAACTTTTGTGTTTCTAAGAGTTTGCGGTTTGATCACGCCATGGAACTACCCACTAATGATGCTCTCATGGAAAATGGCGGCTTGCCTGGCAGCCGGGAACACCTGCATCATCAAACCAGCGCAGGTATGCCCCCTGACGGCGCTCAAGTTCGCCGAATTGACCGTTCTAGCCGGTATCCCGCCTGGCGTGATTAACATACTGCCCGGCACCGGGTCACGCACCGGCGAGGCGATGGTCAACCATCCAGCCATCCGCAAACTGGGTTTCACCGGCAGCACCGAGGTGGGCCGCCATATAATGGCGTCCTGTGCAGGAAACGTGAAAAAGGTCTCACTAGAACTAGGCGGGAAGTCACCCCTGGTTATCTTTGGCGATTGCGATTTGGACAAAGCCGTCCGAGTGGTAAAACCCTTTCTTTACCCCTTCTCACCATTCTTACTACCAATTACTTGGATTTTAGGGTATGCAAAGTGTTTTCTTCAACAAGGGCGAAAACTGCATTTCCGCCGGCCGACTCTTTGTCGAATCCTGCATCTACGAAGACTTCCTCGCACGCGTAGTCACCGAAACGCGCAAGATGAAAATCGGGGATCCCTTGGACAAGTCCACCGCGCATGGTCCACAGAACCATCTGGCGCATCTCGAGAAACTCGAAGAGTACGTGCAGATGGCATTAAAAGACGGCGCTGTTTTACAGCAGGGCGGTAAACGTCTCCCCGGTAAAGGGTACTACTTCGAACCGACTATCTTTAGCGACGTGCGCGATGACATGCATGTTGCTATCGAGGAGTCCTTTGGACCGATTATGCTCGTCTCGAAATTCAAGGACGGCGATTTGGATGGTGTTTTGAAACGCGCCAATCGCACCGAGTATGGTCTCGCTGCTGGGGTTTTCACGCAGAATATCGCCCGCGCAATGCGTTTCGCTGAGGGCATTCATGCTGGGACGGTCTTCCTGAACACTTATAATAAGACGGATGTGGCGGCACCGTTTGGTGGATGCAAGCAGAGTGGTTTCGGCAAGGATTTGGGCGCAAAGGCGCTAGATGAGTATATGGTGACGAAAACTGTTACGATGGAGTATTGAGTGGTTGGGAAAGTGGGAAAGTGGGAAAGTGGAACGAGTAGAGCATTGATTTTTCACTCGGCGCCTGCGTGTCTGTTTAACCTCTATAAACACGCCGTGAAAATGTTAATAACAACGCACGTACACGTACAATGTCATTATTTACTTTTGTCTGGCGCTCTGATTAATTGTATTATTAATATTGCAATAAATTAGTCGAAAACGATGCGGCAGAAGATAACGGTCGGTGAATATGTGCGGAAAAACTGGCTGTTGCTGGCGATTCTCGCCTGTATCATTACAGCATGTCTTTTTCCTCGAATCGGCATTAAAGGAGGTAAATCACACAACCTTACTATAATGAATGGTTAAACTAACAATGTTTAATGTAAAATAGGTCCATTAAAACCGGAATACACCGTGAAATATGGCGCAGTTTGCTTGATCTTCTTCATCAGCGGCTTAAACTTGAAAACGGAGAACATCTTCATCACCTTTCGCCAGTATAAATTGCACGCGTTCATCCAGGGTTTTACCTTTATCCTTGTCCCGCTCTTCGTCCAGCTGGTCGTCCGTGTTTTTAGCGTGTTCAACGTCAATCCATGGATCATTCGAGGGTAATTTGATATAATTTTATCAATTACAACTTAAGAAACAATGGCTTTCGGCTAGATTTATTACAGTGGCTTGCATGCCACCGCCGATATCCTCGGCGGTTATCCTGACACGTGCGGCACACGGCAACGAAACCGGCGCCATCTTCAACTCGATCGTGGGCAGTTTCATCGGCATCCTGCTCACGCCCTTCTCCCTATTGCTCAATGTAAGACATTCCCGTCTCGTTGACTAGGAGTAATTGTGCTGTGGATTTATTTTTTATTCAGCTGGGTTTCACGACCATAATGCCGCTGACCGGCACCGTCCTGCAGCTGGTCGGCAGCGTGCTCACGCCGATCCTCGTCGGGCAGCTGGTGCGCAACTACACCGGCTTCCGCGGTCATCGTCTGCCGCTGAGCGCCGTCAGCCAGTGCGCGCTTATCCTGATTATCTTCACCACGTTCTGCGAAACGTTCCACACGCCTGAAGACGGCCTTACCGCCGGTGATATACTCTTCACCGTGTTCTTTGGTGCGTTGGTGTCTTTGCCGAAGAGTATAGAGAGAGTAATTCAGTTTTTTTGTGGCTAGTATTAATGTTGCAGATTGCGCTCCTGTACGGCGCCTTCGTGGCGGCAAACTACTACGAGCAGCATTTTGATGCACAGGATGTGATTGCGATCGTCTTTTGCTCCACGCACAAATCACTCACTCTCGGTATTTATATGTAAATAGTTTTGTGCGTGAACGGTTTGCTAATGGCGGTGGAATTATGTTTGGGGGGAGCGGTGCAGGCATTCCGATTCTGCGGATCATGTTCCATGGGTTCTCGCATCTCGCGCAGATCAGCCTGCCGCTGCTCGTCTACCATCCGACGCAGATCATCCTCGGCGGGATGCTTGTCGCGCAGCTGAAGGAGTGGAGTGTGACGGCGAAACGCCGCCGGCCGCCGGTGTAACACGCCCAAAGCGGTGGCGCAGTGATATGCACCGAATATTCGAATTATTCTTATTGTTGGTAACAATGAGAAATGTCAATAATACGCTTTTTGCCTTAAATATTCATAGGTAGCAATTAATATAATGTTTGCGGCAATTAATGGCGATGCAATGCACGCGTATTCATACGCCCATTCCTCTATTCTATAATTTAATAAATATACAACGGATGAGAAAAAACAAATAATATATTATTATGATTGGCGAACGATGCAAAGCACGCATCCCCTATAAAATTGCCCAAATCTGGGAAATGAAAGGCCCCAACAACGCGTACTCAACGGCACTGTAAAGCACAGCTCTTTGGTTTTCTAATGAGGGGTATTTCAATTCAGGAAGTTGAATGGTTTCGCCACAAATCGACATGGAAAATTTTGTGTTTTTTTGACTTTTTCCGATTTTGGCCTATATCTTCGAAACGAAGGGCGATAGCGACGCATAGTCAACGGTATTGAAGCACAACATGGTTGCATAAAGTAGTAGCGCATTATTTTTGACCTGAAACTAGGGACATTTCGTTATTCAATGTTGCTTCAATATAATATACAGGGGCATACAGAAAAAAGGACTCAATGCTGATAAACACTAACGCTTGTTCTCTGAAACTAACCACGTAAGCCACGTAACAATTGCCGGATCCTTCTAGGAACCCGGGGACACTCTAGAAACATACGCAAAAATAGCGTAACATTCTAATCCTCTCTTTCTCTTTGTCTCTCCTCTCTTTCTCTTTCTCATGCCTCTGCATTTGGGGGTTGTTATTGTGCGAAAAGGGATGCAACCTAAACCTGCTGTCAAAAACGCAACAACACGAACAACACAGAACAAACCAGCGTTGCACGTCAGACAAGGCAATCAAGGCAATTTCACCAATTGTACTCGCGTCGGCGTGGCGGCACGTAGCGCACGCACTCCCGTCACGCAAACAGCAACAATACCACTTCGCCGGTTGTGCCGGTGTTCCATGGTACTCGCAAGATAGAGTTCGTCCGTATTCTCCACCTGGGGGAGCTATCAACAAGAAGACGCCGGCCACGAAGAAGACACCCAAAAACACCTAACCTAGGGGTACGTGCTTGCTGCTTGCTTATTGTACAGAGGGATGAAAATAGCGCCTGGTCATCATGCCGGATCGATAAAACCATCTAGCTCCTGTTTTCAACCTAGCGCACGGTCTTATCTACCAAATTATATAATAGACGATTTGTTTTGTGGCCACTCGGCAACAAACAAAAAATGTGCTGGAATCACGCGAGATGCATTGGATCTCCTGGGACACATCACGCGAGTGGATGCTGATAAGCACTCGTATACGAACTGACCATAGGTTGTGTTATCTCTACGCCGCGGCCGCGGCCGCTGTTTATCAGACGTGAAATTGATATATTGATATTGCCATGGAAATTACAATTATGTAATTACGATTGCTCGGAGGCGTTAATGCATGCGTAGGCAGGAAAGTTGCAACGCTGCCCCGAATGCTGAGCAACGCATAATTTATGCATATTATGCCTGGAAAGGTACTTGCACTCTGGTCGTCGTAGTGTCAAGGACAAACGCAAACGAAACAACCCAGCTATGACTTTACTGCTTTGCCACTCACTAGGTATCCAATCTAAAAGTTGCTTCCGGTGAGACTTTGGAACAGGTACTTTATTATAATTAGCCCAAGGCCCCCCTTGTGTGCGTCATAGTGGACAAGAAGTTAATTGAAATCGTACGATGGGTACGATGAGCGTAAAGATGCATAACACGTGGTCCATGCGCGTATCGGATGATTCCCCACGCGTCCCACTGACCGACAACAGGCGCGAAATGTGATAGGCTACACTACTGTAACCAATGTAACTTTTTGCTCTGTTTTGGATGATATGCAGAAGTATGGAAGACCTGCGGATGTAGAGAGAGAGAGGGGCCGGAGTGGAGGTAGTATAACGATTGCGTTGATAATGCTCAGTCAAAAGTAGCGGTACGCACGCGATCGGCACGCAGTGCGGCAGCGGAACTCGCGTTGGAAACGTGTGAAATTTGCTTTCCCTCCCCTCCCCCCCATCGTCGGTGTTGGGCGATTTTGTGCAGTGTGCGAGTGCCACTTTTCGCCAAGTTTCGCAATTGTGGATTTGTCGACTTGAATCTTCCTCAGAGTTGGAGTGTCTTGCCGGACAGAGAGACAGAGAGAAAACGGTGAGGAATTTTTGTGAGGAAAACATTGAGAAAGTTTCAATCAATATTTACCGAGAAGATTTCTCTTCTGGGTGTATTTTTGCACCCAGTTCGCGAACGGGATGTTTAATACTAAATTTAGGTGATGTAGAATAAGCAGCTAATAATAGCGTAACGAAATTGATTAGTTTTGAAGGTTTGCCGTCGACCACAGCATAAAAAACTTTTTTGAAAGTACGATGGCGATCGCGGTTAGGTAAATCACTTGCGGGTAATTAGAAGTGAATTTTTGAAGACAATTACATTGCCGATTTACGGCTTGTCTAATAGTGTTCAAGGTTTAATCGAATGCCATTCGTTCATTCTTCCCCGTGTGGCTTTCTCTTCGCTGCTTGCTGTTGTTTCGTGCTGTGCTTTCCCTCACGTAATAATTTGGACACTTTTTAGGCGTTATTTGCAATGCAAATGTGTATTTGCTGACGTTTGCGGTTTTACTGCCTGGCAACAAAGATGCAGGAATTTAATTACATTAAAAAAAAACGTTTATTTACAGAATGATGGGAATTTCGGGCATAGTGATTTTAATTGCGCGTTTTTTTAGCCGATGTTATTATAAGCAAGATAAACTTGGTCGAGTATTATCAACTTGTAAGCTTTTATGAGTGCAATCGATATCCATTACATAATATTACATTTTAATGATTGTTGGCTGGGTTGAATAATCGTACGATTATGATGGAGTATTTTTGATGCGATATTGAAATACGGTATGCGTAAATAGATAGCGTGCGCGCGCGCTGCGCATGCTTGACTTAAGTGACGCCGGAGCGCGAATGACGCGGCAATAACAGAATAAACAATTTCCGATCTCACCGCGAGCGCGCGCGCGCCCGCACGGAGACCCATTTGCATTCGCCTACGGATGATGACCGCCTGATACCATATTATTGTTGCTTAAATAGCAAATTACACGCATATGATTTCCATCAATTTCGATTTTTATTGTTCGAAGAGGCTTATCCTAGGAACATGCGCCGCGCATTTGTATGTAGATGGGTAATTTCCGTTCGCATTTCGTATTCTTTCCAAAGCCCCATAGATAAATATAAATAATAGATAAGTGCCTCGTTTTGTAGCATTCGATTTATATTTATGTAAATGCCGCGTGTTGCCAGGCCATAGGTATGACCCCGGATCGATTCCTAACCCACATCTACCATACACACACGTCACACGAAAATTTACCGGGTGGTTGTTTCTTTTTTTTGGGCTTGCAGAAGAATCGAAAATGTCGGCGAAAGCGATCCGCGAAGCGACCGGCAAGGACATCATCAATCGTCTGCTGCCCGATGGCACCGCGACGGCGGTGTGCCGCTTTGCCGCTGTGGATGCGACGACCAAGTTTGGCGTGCTCAGCCAGCAGCATCCGTGGCTGCTCACCGAGAAGCTGGTGGTGAAGCCCGACCAACTGATTAAGCGTCGCGGGAAGCTGGGATTGATTGCGGTGAATAAATCCTTCGACGAGGTGCAGCAATGGATTGGGGAGCGTATGAACAAGGATCAGAAGATTGGCGCTGCCACTGGGAAGTTGCGCACGTTTATTATCGAACCGTTCATCCCGCACAAGGCCGAGCAGGAGGTGTATGTGTGTATTTATTCGCATCGGCATGCGGATACGATACTCTTCCACCATGAAGGCGGTGTGGATATTGGCGATGTGGACGCGAAAGCCGTTAAACTGGACGTGCCCATTGGCGGGTCCTTGGAGCAGGCTGACATTGACAATGTCCTGCTGGCCAATGTCCAAGGGGATACAAAGGCAATGATTGCCAAGTTCATTGCGGCCCTCTACAAATTCTACGTGGATATGTACTTTACGTACTTGGAGATTAATCCGCTGGTAGTGACGGATAAGAGCATCTACGTGCTGGATTTGGCGGCGAAGCTCGACGCGACGGCGGACTTTATCTGTCGGCCGCATTGGGGTGAGATTGACTACCCGCCGCCGTTTGGACGTGACGCCTATCCCGAGGAGGCGTACATTGCTGACTTGGACGCAAAGTCCGGCGCCAGTCTCAAGCTGACGATTCTGAACAAGAGCGGGAGGATTTGGACGATGGTCGCGGGCGGCGGTGCGTCGGTGATCTACAGCGATACCATTTGCGACCTGGGTGCCGCTGGCGAGCTGGCTAATTACGGCGAGTATTCGGGTGCGCCGTCCGAACAGCAAACCTACGAGTATGCGAAGACGATCCTGTCGCTGATGACACAGGAGAAGCATCCGGACGGCAAGGTGCTGATTACGGGCGGAGGCATTGCGAATTTCACCAATGTCGCAGCGACCTTCCGCGGGATCATCACCGCTTTGCAAGAGTTCCAGCAGCGACTCATTGATCATAAGATTGCGATCTTTGTGCGGAGAGCCGGACCAAACTACCAGGAGGGTTTGCGGCGTATGAGGGAGGTGGGACAAACACTGGGTATTCCCGTGTACGTTTTCGGCCCGGAGACCCACATGACAGCGATTTGTGGGATGGCTTTGGGGAAGAGGCCCATTCCCGTGGAGAACCTCGCAACGGCGGAGACTACCACAGCGAACTTTCTGCTGCCCAATGGGCAATCCACATCGAGTACGAATATGGCTGGGGATGCACCGGATATGACTGGGGCTTGTCAACGTCCACCCATGGTAAACCATCTCTTAACTTCCGAGTCTAATTTTCATTTACATTTAACGCATCTAACATCTCATTTTATTCTTAAGTTCTCCCTACTTCTCTTGTCTTTTCTGGTTCATCATTGGTTTGGGGTTCCTTTAACAATTTTCGCAGCCGCCAATTAATTAATTTTTTTTTGTATATATTGTTTTTACCATCCTGACACGCACCGCAAATATTTTTACGGCACTAACCACAGCTATGATTTTGGTTTTGGACGTAAACTATGATTACGATTATTTTGGGGAAAGTGGAAATTTCTGCAGTGTGATTGAAATTGGTAAAAATTGTTTAAGGACCTGAGACCAAACCCAATAGAAATATCCCTGCCAGACGTAGTCGCCAAGGTAACACACCGCCGAGCCGGACCACACCATTTCTCTCACACACACACAAACACTTGATAAGCACTTTCTGAGGGTCACCCTTCTACATACGGATTGTGAAAATCATCCCATACATTTGTACGAGTTGTAGGGTTTGTTGCTAACTGCTTGGTGTTCACAGAGAGACTCCACCGCGAAAGCGCCCATGTTCACCAACAAGACGAAGGCTATCGTCTGGGGCATGCAAACGCGCGCTGTCCAATCCACCCTCGACTTTGACTTTGTCTGCCGGCGTGCCGAACCGAGCGTCGTGGCAATTATCTACCCCTTCACCGGGGATCACAAGCAGAAGTACTATTGGGGTCACAAGGAGATCCTCATCCCCGTCTACAAGAAGATGATCGACGCAATGACCAAGCATCCGGATGCGGATGTCCTGGTGAACTTTGCGTCGCTGCGCTCGGCGTACCAGAGCACCGTCGAGACCATGGACTACCCGCAGATTCGCACCATTGCTATTATTGCCGAGGGTATACCCGAGAATCAGACGCGCAAACTGATCAAATTGGCCAACGAGAAGAAGGTGTCCATTATTGGTCCAGCAACCGTAGGCGGTTTGAAACCGGGTTGCTTCAAAATTGGCAACACTGGCGGTATGATGGATAACATCCTGCACTCGCTGCTCTACCGTCCGGGTAGCGTAGCCTATGTTTCCCGATCGGGAGGGATGTCGAACGAGCTGAACAATATCATCTCGAAGGCGACGGATGGCGTGTATGAAGGTGTGGCGATTGGGGGCGATCGTTACCCGGGAACTACCTTTATGGACCACATCTGCCGCTATCAGGACGACGAGAAGGTGAAGATGATTGTGCTGTTGGGCGAGGTGGGCGGAGTGGAGGAGTACGAGGTGTGCGAGGCGATTCGCACCGGGCGCATCAACAAACCGTTGGTGGCGTGGTGCATTGGAACGTGCGCGGGGATGTTTACCGCTGAGGTGCAGTTTGGGCACGCCGGCTCCTGCGCGAATTCCACCAAGGAGACGGCGACCGCGAAGAATGCGGCGCTGAAGGTGGCCGGTGCCTACGTGCCGGAGTCGTTTGACGCGCTCGGCGAATTGATTGCGAATATCTACCAGGGTTTGGTGGCGAAGGGTGTGATTGTGCCGGCACCGGAAGTGCCCCCGCCTACAGTGCCCATGGACTTTAGCTGGGCGCGTGAATTGGGACTAATCCGCAAGCCCGCTTCGTTTATGACCTCCATCTGCGATGAACGCGGTCAGGAGTTGCTCTATGCCGGAATGCCGATTTCGGATGTGCTTAGTAAGAACGTGGGCATTGGTGGTGTTATCTCCCTGCTATGGTTCCAACGCTGTCTGCCCAGCTACGTGTGCAAGTTCTTTGAGATGTGTTTGATGGTGACCGCGGACCATGGTCCGGCTGTGTCGGGCGCGCACAACACGATTGTCTGTGCGAGGGCGGGAAAGGATCTGGTCTCGAGTCTGGTGTCGGGTCTGCTGACCATTGGCGACCGTTTCGGTGGAGCACTTGATGGTGCCGCCCGGCAATTCAGCGAGGCATATGATAGTGGACTACATCCGGCTGAGTTTGTCAACTCGATGCGCAACAAGGGTCAGTTGATTATGGGCATTGGGCATCGCGTGAAGTCGATTAACAATCCGGATCAACGCGTGAAGATCGTGAAGGAGTTTGTGATGGAGCACTTCCCGGCCACACCGCTGCTGCTGTACGCGCTGGAGGTGGAGAAGCTCACAACCAGCAAGAAGCCGAATTTGATTCTCAACGTAGACGGCGTGATTGCGTGCGCTTTTGTGGATATGCTTAACAATTGCGGCAGTTTCACGCGTGAAGAGGCACAGGAATACATTCAGATTGGCGCTATCAACTCTTTGTTTGTGCTGGGTAGGTCGGTAGGGTTCATTGGTCACTACATGGATCAGAAGCGATTGAAACAGGGGCTGTATAGACATCCTTGGGATGATATCTCGTATGTTATGCCCGAGCTGAACAATTGAGGAGGACGAGCAGGACGAGCGTCGGCAAGGAAATTGACGTATATTGGTATTTTGCATTTTGTTTTTTTCATTCATTTTGTACTCTTCAATGTCTAAACTTTTACTGTAGTGTGTGGTGCCGGTTGGGTGCCGAAGCTGTTATTGTTTGGAGGACAAAAGTGTTGATGTAAATTATTCTTATATAAAAATACGAAGAGAAAATCTACTTTTTAACTTAGTGACAAATAAAGCGATAAGATACTAGATTTTTTTGGTATATGAGTCATTACCACGTGAGAGGGAAAAACCTGGCCTACAAAAGAATGATTCAAGAAATTAACCCCTTCCACTAACAAACAGCTTTGGAATGAATGACGACGACCGTCATTGACCGTCACAAAAACAGTTACTCGGCTTGGTTACACCTCCTTCACTGTCCATTACCAACATTCCGACCACGACTAACATTCGGTATATTATTAATCGCAACCCAGAATCTCCTTTCGATAATCGGTTTGAGTTAAATATTCAAAACCCAGCATTAAGCAATTCCAGTGATACTGAAAGACTGATCCGACTGATCACTGATCGAACATGCATTAGGGCAATTGTTATCGTCTTTTGTTTAAATTGTTACGTGACGCGAGTGCAGAAGGTATGGGCACGCAGGACATGGGAAGCAGTGTTGAGTTGGAAGGCCTTAACATCGATCACTGGGCCACCGTCTTCAATCAGGTAATCTCGTGGTGTCAATCACCAGTTCTGGGTCTTGGAAAGCTTTGTTTGTTGTAGTACGATCACAATCGAGACGGTCGAATCAACCTCGCCGAGTTTAAGGCAATCATCGAGAGCCGCGAATACAAGCACGACATCCCCGAGCATGTCGTGCACACGATCTTCCGACAGGCGGACGCCGATAAGAACCGTGAACTGGACCTCGTCGAGTTTAAGCAGATGGTGCTCAATCCACAGAACGAATACATCCTCGGTCATCTACGCCACCGGTAATAAAATGAAATCCTTCACATCCCTAACCCTTGTCTAGCCTAACAGATCTCATGTTTAGGGCCAAGCAATACATTCGCATCCTACTACCGCCTACGCATCGCCCGAAAACTGCAACACAGGTGGACGGCGCCTACGAGGACGAATACACCTGCTGGCCACCACGTGTCGCTATGATTCTACTGTCGCTCGTCATCATCATCCTGTTTGTGATTGACGAGATAATCGCGCACGGTGCCCAAGCGAACGGACCGATTGCCGTCGAGCTGCTTTATGATCCACGCCGCCGCAAAGAAGCCTATCGCTATCTGACTTATATGTTTGTCCACGTGGATAAAACGCATTTGATCGTCAACATCTTCGTGCAGATTATGCTGGGGATTCCGCTGGAGATGGTGCACGGCGGGCTACGAGTGATTGTGGTTTACGTCGCGGGAGTTATCGCGGGTAGTTTGGGCACGTCCTGCTTTGATTCGACGGTGAAACTGGCGGGGGCGAGTGGCGGCGTTTATAGCTTGATCACCGCGCATTTGGCGACGATTATTATGAATTGGCGCGAGATGACCTATCCGCTCGTCCAGCTCTTTGTGTTTATTATACTGATTGCTACCGATGTGGGCACGGCGATCAACAACTACTACGTATTGAATCTCACGGATAGGGTTGGCTATGCAGCGCATTTCTTTGGTGCTGTGGCCGGTTTGTTGGTCGGCATCACCGTCCTACGCAATATTGCCATCAATAAGCGCGAGAAAATTGTGCAATTGGTGGCGATTATATTGTTTATGGCTCTAATGGCTGCTGCGATTCTGTGGAATATCTTTGGCACCGCGAGTTTTCCAAGACAAATTGTCTGAACGCGCCTCAAGTACTTAACTAACGTAACTTATTGGAGGCGCATGTGATAGGAGCAGTATTTTTTTCGATGACTTATAAACATATCCTCTATTTTTATCAAACCACCTATTGCGTGCCTTGCATAGAAAGGGACCCGACTTCTTGCACTGGTTCCCATTTGACTTTTTTCATGATTCGTTTTGTAATGGAATGAATAATAGAATGACATTTGTGGCCTTGACTAGGAGTCGAGTTGTAATTCCACCTTCCACCTGTCAAACGCGATCACTTTTCTAATTTCTCGGCCCTCTGTTTTCCCATCTTTCTCTTGCTGCGAACACTGTTCCGTTCCATTCCGTTCCGCCCACACCTTGCAATCTTTGGCTTTGGCTGTGTGTTGTTTGTGTGTTGTCTTTCGGTCCAGACCAAAGAACAGCTGATACGCAACCCTCCAGCAAAGTATTGTGTTTCCTCCCTGTCTTCTCCAATCTTCCCTTCTTCCAAAATTTCGTCCCCCGCACACAACGATGGCTGAGAATCTTCAACTGAAGCCCAGCAAGAGTATTCTGAAGAACTCGAGCAGTTTCGACGCGCCCGATGTGACGGCGAAAACATCCTCACAGTAAGAACTAGTCTAATGAGCTTTGTTGAATTCGAAAGAGATTATCACTGTGTGTTTCAAAGTCGGCCAGCACGCGGCAGCAAGGGCAGCACCAAGTGGGACGAGATGAACATCATGGCGACGCTGCACCCACCCGATAAGGACTACGGCCATATGAAGATCGACGAGCCAAAGACGCCGTACAATTACGAGGGACTTGACTTGGATGTGGATACCTTGGATGCAGCAGCTTTGGCTGCCAAGTAAGTCTTCTTTCCATACCGAGCTATCCCAAATTCTTATTTTGTACTGCTGGCGGGGTTAGAATCAAAGAGGCCGAGAACGCGACACCAAGCGCAATGCGCGAGGAGAGCGAAGGGGAGGAGGAGGATGACGAAACACCCGAGGAGAAGGCCGCCAAGCGTGAGTTTGAGACGAAGCGCAAGAAGCACTACAACGAGTTCTACGCGGTGAAGCTGGCGCGCAAGCTGCTCGAGGAGGAGGACGACGACGACGAGGGAAAAACCGACGCCAAGGATGCCAAGGGTGGGACGAGTTTAGAGAAATCGTAAATCCATCAATCAACTATACTAAGTAAAACAAAGCGCCATCCCATTCACTTTACAACAATCATCGTTCATCCTCATCGAAAGTGCTGCGCTTGCCCAACCCACCCCTGCGCTACACCCGCGTTAGTGTAAATAATTTATCATCCGCCCCGGGACTAAATCAGAAAAGAGGCGTACGGACATCGAGGGTCAATTAACAGCGCGCGTAATTTTAAGTTCTTGTGTCTTCCTTGCGAGAGACTCCCTTGCGACTTGGTGTGTAGGAAAGTAAATGCGAGCGTGAAGCAGTGCACGCCCTGCAAGCCGCCGAAAAGCAAGGACGGTAAAGAGAAGAAGGACGACGAGAAGGACGACGAGAAGGATACGGCCTGCACGACAAAGAAGGGCGCCTGCTTCAAGTCCAACAAGTGCAGCTGCATGGATACGATACGGAAAATGTAAAAAGTATTAACGCCCTTTCTATGCATTTTTTGCTTAAGACCACCAACTTCCGTTGAGCCCGATTTGTTTGGAAAAAGAGTTTTTGCCATATTTATTAAGCCGATGATACGTGGGGGAATAATGTTAATTGCGCCGTTGTGGTTACAGCTTCCGGTTGGTAGCGTTGCGGAAAAAGGAACCCACCAAGCTGTAGCAGTAAAGCAAGAGAAAATGCCCCTATTCGAAAAATTGTTTTTGTGACATTGTGCAATATTGCAAATTTTTGGTGACTAGTAATCTACGACAACTACCCATACAATATTGTACATATTATTAAATTAACGGAAGTCTTAGTAAATGATTCCCTTTGAAGATTGAAGACTTCTCTATGAATCGAATTAGACAACTTCCTTGGCAAATTTGATTACGTTCACGAACGCCATGTTGTCTGTTATACAGGGTGTGCCGTGCTTCGTGTATGTTCGGCGCCGTCAATGGATGCATGGATGCATTTTACCTCTCCCAAAACTCCCCACCCGCAATGAATGCAAGAGAGATGCCCAAAGTGCAGTTTACGTGCGTGCAATACGCACAAAGAAGCGCTTGTCTAGTCGAAGCCTTTGACTTTACTCCTTCCTACTTTACTACGCTCTACTCGCTCTACTCCACTCTACTCGTAGTCCGACGTAGTCACGACGTAGTGCACAATCCCCACGCCGCCGCCGCGCCGGTGCGGTTTTTTTTTGGGAGCCGCACACCACCCGCATTCATTCGCCGCTCGTCCGTCCGGTCCGCACGCGAGACTGATTCCGCCCGTTCCGCCGGGCTTCTCGGGCTTTTCCCCCCAAAGTGCGGTTCCAGGTTCTGTTTGCCCGCGGGGATACCGTGTACCGTGTGCTGCAAGTGTGCTGTGCTTCAAGTTCTCCGGGAGTTTACCCAGGCCGCCCAGAAGCAGCCGAAACAAACCACGCAGAAAACGAAGAAGAACAAACAAGAAGTGGTTCGCAAAGACCAGCAAGGTAAGAAGCTTCTAGACTAAGGGGCTTTGCGAGAAATTGCGGAAATGACGCGGAAATAACCGCACCCAACCCCAAAACGCAGCCTATAATATATGTAGCGTAAACACTGGACTTGTGGGTTTCCAATTCGATTTCCAATATGAAGTCATCTTGTAGTAATATTTACAATGGTTTTTGCCACAGTCAGCAAGAGACACGCGCAGTTTATACGAAAGTTGAGTGCCAATTTTATTGCCTTGGTGCAGTTGAAAGCGAAACGCCGCTAGCCGCTGTTCCTTCACGGTGTTTGAGAAAACGCAAAGATGGCAACGTACAAGTTGCACTTCGCCTCCGCCTTCCTCTCCTCCAACCGTCCAACCCGGAGAGCCCCGGCGCAGAAAGAGTTAAACCGGTTCACTACCACGATAAGCGCGAGAGGTGTGTGTGCGTGTGTGTAAAGACTCCTTCGGCTACTGCTTTTTAATGTATGGATGAAGGTGAACGCAAACGGCCGAGACGGTGCATGAAGCCAAAGAAGAAGAAGAAGAAGAAGAAGAAGAAGAAGGAGGAGGAAGAGGGGGATGAGGTGAAGTGCAGGAACGAACCGAAGAAGACACCAAAGAGATGATTGTTGTTGCATGCGGCCTTGGCGAACGCATTCACCCGCAAGTTATTCGCAAGTTGTTGCTTGCTCAAATTTTGAGACTTGTGATAAATGTGTACTAATGGACTTGACTTTAGGCTCTAGGAGACTGTTACTTATCCCGTAAATAAAGGGAACGTGCCTATGGAACACTCAAGCTACTTAGCTTCTTGTATCCCATTGACAGAGCGGGTTTAACTAATGTGAGACGAACGTGCTAAGTCGAAACCGAAACACTATCACTTGCCTCGATCGGAAGTCTTACAGCGGCTTCAGTTAATGGGTGATTAAAACATGAAATAAAAGAGAAAACCGGGATGATTCAAACCTAATCCAAGCGAACAAAAATAACAAGTAGTAGTCGAAGAAGAAGAAGCGCGTTCATTAACTCGTTTAACTAGCAAACCAATTGCGTTAACAACCGCAAGAGTATTATAACAATCATATCCATATCTATTGTGTGTACACTTTGTCAAAACTACACAATCTGCGAGTTAAGACTTGAGTAAGCTTAAAATCGCAAATCACCATTATTGATATAGTAAATTAACGAATAATGCCGAGAAATATGTAGGTGAAATCGGTATATCGGTTGTGAAGCGTAAGCAATGATAATCAGAGAGCTGGTATGTCCGTAGTCTAATTGCTTACTGACTCGATTAACTCCTTCCCCTCCGCCGACAAGCGTCGACTGCGTATGATTTCTTTCGATTTAAGAGACTTATTGTTAGCTTGACGCGTTTAATCTCAAAGTTCGGTATGCCGAAAAGGAAAACAATCGATAATTATGTATAACTATTGTTCAACACAATTGGATTGTGCAAAACTGTTGGGAACAAATTGATCAAGCCGCGGCCAAGTCAATAACCAGCTACTGGTTATTATCAGTGCAATAACACGCCGGAGCCGCACAATAACAATAATCGCGTGGCGCGCGCGCGCGTGTTTAAATAAAAATGCATAACAATAACAATCAATGCGCCACAGAATGGAGAGTTTGATGCAGTTCAAGGCGCATGGCACGCACGAGTTAACATAAACATTTTTAATATGTTTATGTTTCGCTTCTCGCCGCCACGAGCGACTCCACCCACCACCAGACGCCGGCCCTATAAATGCCTGCGATCCAGAGTTGACATCACTCA